>JAHQIW010005810.1:0-20749 GCA_019055375.1 Parelaphostrongylus tenuis
ATTTCGAACAAAAATCAGACTAAGAAGTTTTCGCCATCAATTGTTTTAGATATCAATTCAGAGCACACGCCGATCCTTGTTGGAAGTAAATTTATTTCCTGAACAGTAGCAAACCGATGAATGTTTGCCACTTGGATTATGTACCTCTCGAGTGGATCGAATATAGGAAGTGATCGATTTACTCAAATCTGATGGTTTTGCCAACGATCGATATTTTCATATGACAGAATACCAAGGCTTTTCATAAGGCAAAAATCCTTATATCAATTCAATTCTAAATTGGTACTATTTTTAAAGTTGATAGTCGGATACTATATAAATTTAAAGCAGCGATGTGGAACGTCTTTGCTCCTCGGATCTTTAATCAAAGAACTGAATGGAAGCACTGACAGATATTTGCTGATTTGGTACAATGTATTACTGGAAGTGAAAAGAGAATAGTGTAGCGAAAGTATTTGTCACGCAGAAGTCCATCTGAAACGACGCGAAATTACTGCAACGCGGAACTGTTTCGTCACGAAACTGCTGAAGCAGCAACGATTACACTGCGGAACTGTAACAACAAGGAACTGCTTATTCGCCTTCAAACAGCAATCATAAAAGAAAAACTCATAACAGAGCTAACGATTTTGCAACACACACAGTGATGTGACTTGTCATTTGCAAGGCGGATAAAACACCATTTATCACTTGGAGGCTTGTGATTAATGTGTTTGGTGAGAAAAATTTTCAGCTTGACATACTACTTTGGACACTAATGATACGAACCCGCACAGAGGAATGAATGTTTCTCATTGAATTACAATTCGTTTGAGATGCTTCCGCTAACCAAGAGATGTCTAAGCCGTGCAGCAGAGCAATGCGATCAATTGCGATCAACTGCAGAGTGGTTCTACAATTATCCACTAGCAAAAATGTAAGGACTGTATCAGATGCAGTTCTGTGTAATCCCTTTCTAAAATATTCAGTAAAATTACTTGGTGGCGTTGTTTTCATGAAAAATCTCAAATTACTGGAAAAATAAGACGAGTTGAGTTAATGATCTGTTAATTTCTTTTAATATTCAGCTATTACAACGAGATTGGTAAAAATGCTCGTTTATGTTGAGAGAACGTCGTTTTGGTTTCTTAAATGGTTTTTTAGCAAAACACTTGCAAAAAAGATAAAACATTGAGGAGTTTATATTTTATGAACAAGCAAAATAAATTTTCAATCCCAGAAATTTGCAAAAACGATTTTGTTTTCCCAAGGATCATCGAAGAAATGGCTTCTCCTCAACATAATACTCAATAAGGAACTCGGAACGTCTGAGGTGATTAAGCAAACCACGGTCTGGAGTTACGTCAGTCGCATGCTCAAGAGCGTCTTCTTTACTTTACCGTCATGAAACAATGAAAATTCCATTTCATTAAAGTGTAGCGCTCTTATTCCGCAAAAGAAGACCTGATGCCTCCATGCTTTATTATTCTATGACCATTTGTGACACTATCCATTTTGCTTCCTCACTTTGGTATATTCTTGGTAGTATTTCAGTCCTCTCCTGGCTCTCAATCTTCCATTAAACTCTCCTGCCTCTCATTTCTCCATTGGATTTCTGTGAAAAGCTCTAATTTTGGCATCATCAACCTTTTCTTAACAAAAGAGATGGTGAGGGTACTTAATTGGTCAAACTACTATATATGTCAGATCTGAGCAAATACAGCTCCTGACTTTTAGAAGTTCATCGTCAACAACGATTAGCACAAAAGTTGTGCTTCATCTTGCCAGTCAAAGTTTTCCTTCACACATTTTGTCATTGAAGTACGCTTGTATAGGCAACAATTCGTCGATCTGACTTCCTTGTTTTCAAGAAAATCACACCTTTACATCGCATGTTAATGACAGAAAGCAAATATAAACGTTCCTACCAAAGTTTTGACGCATTCACTGGAATTTGTTTTTGAGTGATCCCCTTTGTGTGACTCAGTCTCGTCTAAATCCTAACGTAATTTTAACGCCACTTACCGATTCTACTGTGTTTTGGAACATCAGAATATGTTGCAAATACTGCCTCTTGGGAATACGCGTGCATCGATTGGGTCGGGGCCCTAAAGCTTTATAGAAAAACTGCCACTCCAATGCCATTTACATTCAGCTACTATATGCCAAAACTGTTGTTGTCTTGTAAATGATGTGATTTGAAATGTGAAAAAATGTTTACGCTTGAGTCCAAATTAGTTCAGATTTGCAAGAGACAGTGAAAAGTACGGAAATGGCGAGACTTCCAACCAATCTCTTCATGATTTCGCTGCTAGCGACGATATCGACTGTGTATGGATGTGGAGTGATGCCAGCAGGTCAAAGTATGAATGAACTTCTTGTGGTATTACAGAGATTCGCAACTTCAGATGAAGTTTATATATGATGATCAGAATGAACATAACAAACATTCATCAGTGCTTCAAAGCTGTCGCAGTCTAATTTCTATGATGATACAAATCACGAATTTCGAACAAAAAATCAGACTAACAAGTTTTTTTCAATCAGTGGTTTTTTTCCAATTATTCATCAGGAATCTACAATTTTTCCTGCAGCGAACACTCGGACCTTCACCATCACTGGCTTCAGTTTGCCGGTTGCCATGGTTTATAGTGGGGACCCTGCGATTTCTGCTCAAGTTCGTGGCATCGCAACTAGCAAGGAGGGAGCTCAGGCATTCATAAAGCGTCTCATTATGCAAACAGTGAGCGGTCCTGAATTCAGGTGTCTTTATTGGTGATTTCCGAACGCTCAGTGGAAAAGAGCTGCAGTTCCTGGCAAAACTTCAGCCTCTATGTGGTTCCATGACATTTCTAATTTCACACAAATGATCCAAAACCTTCTCAGACAATCTCTTAAAACTAGTGTAACGTTTCCTTTTTCAGGTCTTTGATGTGATCGAAAACCAAGGTCGTAACGCGTTCTTACCTGATGCCGTGATCTCGGCCATTTTGGGTCAGATTGAAGTTAAAATCACTTACGAACCTATGGAATGCCGGAAAATTGTTCTTAATCTAATGGAAGCATGTGAGTTGCACTGATGTATATCCATCTGAAAGTACAAACAGATGTGTAATAGGTGATAAAAAAAGAACTAAGTTTACCATTGTCCAAGAATTAGCAACTTCTGGCAATTTAGCAGAAAATGTCTTGAAATTGATAAAAAAGTCCTTCATAGTAGCACTAAATTCGAAATCTTCAGAAATAACGGTGAGTTTCCGTGAGCTTTTTATCTATCTTTCTTTGTGAACGATATGGCATTCGGTGTGTCAAATAATGCGCTGAGTTTTGTTTGAATTATGATAGGAGAAAATGTTTCAGCACCTACAGTTTTTTGCAGTGAACAACAATGCAAGAGCCGATATGCCAATGAGCTATTGCATCATCATCGACAACACTGTAACGGGAATTTGCACCACAACGGATAACAATAAGATGTGTGGTATGACAGGAGACGCAGCTGTGAAAATAACGCCTGTTAGCGACACAGCGTCGACAATTTCAGGAACTATATCGGTTTGAACGGTTTTTTTTTCGTAAAAGATCATTCTTTTATAAGAAAAAAGTCCGCATAGACCTCAAACATCATCTTGGCCAATTGGTCGAAAGCGATGTGGCAAAATGTAGTGAACAGAGCTGTTCGAACCTTGGCGTCGGGTCCATTTCGATCGAACTTCTTCTCGGCAACTGCAACTGTCGACGGAAATTGAAATTGGCTGTGATGTATTTGAGACAAATAATAATACATAATCGACACTTATTGTTACAGTAGCAATGAATCGACAACTTGCATGACTGTTGATTAGGCAGAGAGACGCAGCAAAACACATTAAGACTACAATGTTATGAAACTGGATTTAGTGGTTTCTTTGAGAGCAGTTCAGAAATTCGCAAGCGAAAATTGCAAAAAAGACTTCGCTTAGCTTACAACAAAAGCAAGAAGTTGGCCTCATTACTAGTCGTGAAGTTACTGGTAGAAAACGATTACGACGGTGAATATAAGCGAAGACTAGAACTAGTTAATTGAATTGGAATCTCTGGGTCAGCAAATCAAAAACTTAATCAGAATTGTACTCATTCGCCCATAGATAAGTATCCTTATTTGGTGGATAAAGTCAACTGACGGACATTGGGAAAAATTCACTTCAAAATTTGCACACTTGAGAATTCTGAGAACGAGTGTTGTTGAATTTTCCTTTTTTGAAACTTTACTTAACTAGTGTCACATTTTTTTTTTTTACTATGCATGGCCCAGCATTTCTTTCATGCGACTTTGCTTCATCGCTTGCTTAAGGGTTTTCCTCTTCTTCACAAATGTCATAGAATACTGTCATAGAATATGTTGAGCACGCTCTGCTCTTGCAATCTCAAGGAATCCGAAATGGGGCGGCCTGTACGGTTCGCTATCGAATACCGGTCATTATTGGAGGAAAATGGGAAAATCCGAGCACCGAACATCACCAGCCACACGGCCAGAAGCCCCCGCCAATGAATAATCAAAAGCAAATCTGTCTCCTGCCAAGATGTTTCCTATATACCCTCTTAAAAACAGTGAGCAAGATAAAGTCCAAAGTTGAAATTTTTCAAGTAGGCAAACTTCCTCTGCAGCCGATGTGCTGTCGCATGCCTCATTAAAGACTTTTGGATCATGATTAGGAAGACTGTAATCGCTTAAGGAGTTTTGAATATTCCCGTCATTACGGCTGCAATTTTACCAGTTATAATAGTGCATTTCTACGAATAATAAAGCGTTTTTGATAGCATGCAAATTTTGAAAGTAAACTCAGATTTACAAGGGTTGCATATGTTCAATCTTGCTTGTTATAGCAATGCGGTATAAGGCATAATATGAAAACTGTTGAAAAAAGCTTGATATATGAAAAAAAGCAAAAAAGATCTAGCACTGTGCTCAAATCTGCTCTATTGTCTCTTCCTTTTCGCCTCTGGGGTTGTAAACTATTGGCTGGCCTTTTGTAAGTCAATCCGTGGACACCTTGTCCATCTTAGTATGGTGGAAGGTGTTATCTTCATATCCGTGGCGTCCACCTCAAGTGTATTGACTCTTGATGCATTTTTAAAATTTCTAAAACTTATATCTTGACGTTCACGATCTCCCACCTTAACACGTTGGCAACAACAAGAGTCGATTTCGACCTGTGTCGCACGCCGCGTGTGCGGCGAGGAGGCGCGGCGGCGCGACAGGGCGGAGTTTGCACTATCACCCTTTGCAATGGAAATATGGTGATTTGTTTGATAATCTGAAGTACTGAGGGGATATTATCGTGATTAAATGATGAAATATAACAGGAGATATGCCTTTCAATCATTTTTGAGCCACGCATGTCAGTGGTCTGTCAAACAGGGCTGACTTATAGAGCCCGATACACGTGTTTCGATCTTGCGATCTCGTTACCCTTCCTCATCTTTTGCTAATGTCTGTAGGAGCTCCAGTTCCCGCACTAAGAGTTAGCAACGCGGACGTTTTACACTCTATATCCAATGAAAAACTCACCAAACACAGAGTGCTGTACACTCGATTGCTCGTGGCTAGTATATTCAATATATCATAACTTTCGTTTCGACTGTTTTTTGAGACCACAGCTCAAAATTCAAATAAGTCAGCCCTGTTTGACAGACCACTGACATGCGTGGCTCAAAAATGATTGCAAGTCATATTGAATTTTGAGCTGTGGTTTTAAGAAAACACTCAAACGAAAGTTATGATAACAGGAGATATTTCGATAAAAGTTTTAAATTTTGAGGAAACGCCCACGTATTGAAAAATCATCCAAAATTTTCAACGGGAAAAGCAATTATTGCGAAAGGGAACTTATTTCCAACTGTTATACAATTCCGTTGCTTTCTTTTCTACCCATGCTTTTCTAACTCCAACTATGTTTGCTTTGTCAAAAGACATTCACACCCCTTTGTCCAACGAAAAGGGACACGTTTTACAGTCCAAGTTCGTTTCTGTTAACTTCACAGTGTATTTCTTGGCATTACAAAGTAAAATTTGATTCCGAGAGAAGTATCAATATTGAATAATGATTGTAATGCAAAATAAAGAAATGTTTAGAATAGGCTACTATAAAGGGTTCATAGTAGAGAGAATGCCAATGAAATCTTCTATGTTTCAAAGAAAAAACCCCCTTCCTACAAGGAAAACATTTTATCTGACTCCATAAAATATTTTTTCTTGATTTATCGATGTTATTACTAATCTTCCATAACCTGAGTGACGCCATTTTGATAGCAAGCCTGGTTCCTGAAAGAACTTCAGTACTACGTTATAATGAAAGAGATGATTGACGTTTCGCCCTCACCATGCGTTGTTTCAACTTCACCATGAAATTTATTACTATCTTTCCTAGCAATAAACTTTTATTGTAAGCAAAGTTTATTGCTAGGAAAGAATTTCATCGTCAGAGAGATTTCTATAAACGTATTTTTATTAAAAACAACGCCTAGTCATTTCAAATCTTCTCTTACCATCAAAAATTGTGTGGACCTCTGTGGATTTTGTGGATCTATTCACCTTGTTTATTTAGCAATCAACTTACGTATAGCGTACAGACATATAACATTCATAACAAATCCCGAGACCGACTGCCTATTGGCCTCGGCATGCTTCAATAAAACTCCTGATTTCCTTCTTTGAGCCAAACACGAGGCTTTCCATTAATCTCCACTTGACACCTGCAGTTTGGGCAGTTCGCCTTCGTCAGAGCCTGGAAAGGTTAAATTGCCTGCAATCCAATCATTTGAACACCTCCATTACTTCTTTTAGATAAAATCACCAGACCTAGATTTTAATGGCATCAAGCTCAAAATCAACTTCCAGCATACTCACCGCTTTTTATATGTGTTCCACTGAATGATTCAAGTGGAGATTACCGCAAGACGATCAAATAAGCTCGTAGTCATAGCTACGATGCGTTATCGAAAAATTCACCTGTATCACCTGTCGTCCCGTTGATCGTCGAGTTACTCGAGCGGGTACCAGCAACTCTTCCATTTTTCCCTATCGCCTGCAAGAGTAGCCCAGTGGGTCCTGCTCGCTCTAGGGATTCGCTGAGCATCATAACTTCCTTCTATCGCTTTCGTGAAGAAATCGGACCAGCGGGTCAGTGGTCTTCCTTTAGCGCGCTTAATGTCCCGAGGAATCCAGTCGGTAACGGCTCTCGTCCATCGGTTGTCGTTGAAGCGCATCACGTGCCCGGCCCACCTTATTTTTGATATCCTGGCGTGTAGGACGGCGTCTTTGGTTTTCGATCGTTGACGTAGGTCGGAACTTCGGATCCTTTCTCTCATTTAAGAGATACCGGGTACTCCTAGCATCGACCTTTCGACTGCGCGTTCGATAACGCCAAGTGATTTTTCATTCTGCTTACGTAGCGACAAAATCGAAAAATTATTACCCAGAATTTCGCTGCTAGGAAATTGCGATGGTTTGGAAAGCGTCTTCGTGTAAGTGGTAATACACTTGTGATTAAATCAGGCAAATATTTTTTTTGATCAAATGCGCCAGTATGAGTTCTTTTGATTGACAGGTAAAATCTTACGTTTTTTTCCTACATCTGATAAATCGAAAGCTCGCTCAGCGATGTTTCGTTTCTACACTTTCTTGAAAATTTATTGCTGCCAACTTTGAGGGTTATCGAGCCAGGAAAATGAGACTCAAAATTGTTGTCGCCTTCGGTATCTGTGGCTTGTAAAGTTTGACTAGTCGTAATTCCATGTTGCAGCCGGAAGAAAAGTCTTACGGCAAAACTGCACAGCACTGTGCAGCTCAATTAAAACAACAAGGATCTACCTATCAAGTTATGTTTATTACTGGTAAATTTTTCGTAAGACAGTCACGGTCCTGTGGAGCTGATTCTGTTTCCAGTCTGTTATTTGCGAAACGGATAAAACACTGCGAGATTTTTGCTAACTTTCTCTAATTGAGAGTAAAGGTTTTGCCTGAGAAAATTATGTCTGCATAAGTAATTTGTGCGAATTTAAACTCATTGGAAGGCTAGTTTTCTCACACATCAAATAGCATATCATTTGTCTATACAGCTCCAGAATAGAACTAATCATGGAAAAAATTGTCTGTTGCTCCACTTCCACGCTTATGAGGCTCGTCGACAAATCTGTTAGGCATATAGTGATGAAATTTGCGATTGCAGCTGAGCGATAGTTCAAGACATTCCTAAAAGAAGGAGACCGATTTGACCGGCAAGGCAGGAGACTAACGTCCACGAAAAGTCGATCGCCAAGCAGTCGTTAATCGAATTGAAGAAGATTCATCGATGAGTTGTTAAATGTTGGCTGAAGAGTTTGATTATGATCCAATGAATTTGGCGCAATATGTAGCAGACCGAAAACAATGCTTGAACTCCGAATGGATACCAGGCAAATCAGCAATAGAATGATTTTTCTCTATGAAATCTTAAAAAAACGACAGAATTTTTCTCAAACCTTTTGGTACATTGCCATTCTCATAAAGCATACTATACATAATAACATTGACTTTCCAAATAGGAAATCCTTATTAAAACACTTCCAAGAAGAACACTCAGGTGTCGCCTTTTGAATAGAATTTCTGTGATTTGACATCTGGGTGTTTCCACTGCCTCCTCATAAATGTTTTGGAGAGCTATCGGGCAATAGTTAATCTAAGCTAGTATCGAATCAAGCAGACAGAATAGCAAAATGAGGCCAGTCGATAATCTGCGATGTAATGATCAACATGCAACGTTTGATATCCTCTCTTTACTGAACCTCTGCACACATAAGCAATTTTTGTTTTATTATCGAGTTTACACGAGGCTGTCATAATCATTTATTATGACTAAAATGTCGACATTTCTATCTCAGTTAAAGGCAGGATGATCCAAGTTAAATGTCCACAGCAATTGTTGTCATTGTTAACCACGCGAACCAGGAAACATTTCAAGAGCTGCTCTTTTAAAGCCGACTCTAGCCATGCTGAAATCGCCTGACATTATCGAAGATAGTGGGCTGTTTAGAGTGACCGTCGACTGAATTCACTGCACCAACTGGGGCAGTAAACTCCTCCATAATGAGAAAATCCTTAAGTAGTAGGACTAACATTAGCTGGCCTACAGTAAACAAGCAGAGGTGCTTAACTTAGGGCTTAGTTTGTTTCAAAAAAAACGTTGTTTCAAAATAAATCTTCATAAACTTGAGGAATTGTGCTTGATGAAACGTTTCACAATAGAGTCGCTTTTGAAGAGAATGCGTGATTTTCACTTTGTTGCTACAGCTTGCTAGAAAAGAATTTAAGTAGCCAAGCATATCTTTAGAACCAAAATTTTTCAACTATCGGATGACTACTAAAAGTCCAATGAAATCGCTCTACCAGAAAGGAAAACGAAGAAAATGCGCGTATTCTTGAGCAGTACACGTGGTCCTGAAATGATTAATCACACCAACTTTTAATAAAGCTTAATTATGGAGAGTCATCAATTTCATCGCAGTTTGTCCACAGTTTGTAAATGAACTTAGCTTCGTACTTCAAATTTTATGTAGTGAAGGCTTATATAGTCTGTGTAACACTACATAGTCTTTTGAGGTCTATCCTATTTCTGAAAGTCTTTTGAAGAAAACCATGCAATAAATCTCGATTATCTTTGGAGACAACAAGCTGCAAGATCTGCATCCACTACGATTCTGACATTTTGATGGTTAATAGCAGTAGAGCTACTTGCTTGCAGCTTCTACGCAGCAAGCGGTGGCTCGACTATTGTATTCAGAACACCTCTTCAATAACGGCAGATTCTCTTTCAAACTGTAAGATGTTCTGTGAACATTTCTGTTCCAATGCGTGCCATTTAAAGGAAGCCTTTAATTCAGTGCAAGCAGAAGCGGCCATGGGGGCTCTGGACACCCAAAGCGTCTCTACTCAGTACATAACAATCCTTCGCAACTTATTATTTAAGGATTTCACAACCAAAATATCGCCACCCTATAGCGATATGAATATCAACGTAAGAAGAGGGGTTCGATAAGGTGATTTAATTTCGCCAAAATTATTCACTTTCCGAAACATCATGCGAGCATCAGAATGGAGCGATATGGGAAAGAAAATCGCTGTCGCTTGCGCTTCGCTGATGAAATCGTCACAACACAAAGGATCAACCCAGCAGAACGAATGCTGACCAGTTGACGACGCCTGTGGGAAGGTTGGAGTTTGACTAAATCTGAGGAAAACGATGTTTATAAGGAGCGGATGAGTTAATGCCCCGTTCTTGCTCAGGAAAAGGGAATATCTCCGAATGCTACGTCTATTTAGGTTGTGATGTCATCATGATGAACGATCTAGCCCCAAAGTGAGCAGGAGTAAACGAGCGGCTTGGAGAGCGCTCAAGAGTATGAAGGACGTAGTGAAGAAAACCAAGAACATCCGACTTCGTACTAACCTCTTCGACTCGACGGTTCATCCCTATCCTAATGTATACAGCAGGAACCTGGTCACTCCGGAAGCAGAATGAAAAAAACACTTGGTTTTATTGAACGCGCAGTTGAGAGATCGATGCTAGGATTATCCCGCGTCTTGCGAATGAGAGAAAGGATCCGAATATTCAATATACACCACTGTTCGAAGGTCAAGGATGCCGCTTTACACGACAGGCTATCAAAAATCAGGTGAGCCAAACACGGAATGCGCTTTTAACGACAACTGCTGGAAGAGAGCCGTTACCGGCAGGATTTCTCGAAATGTTTAAGCTCTCCAGAGAAAAACCACTACTCGACGATCCGATTTTTTTACAAAAAGCATAGAAGAAAGACATGATGCTAGCGAATTCTTAGAGAGAGGATGACCCATTAGGCGAAACTTGCACGCGATGTTGAAAATGGAAGTGTTACCGCTGCCCACTGAAGTCGCTCGACGATCATCGAGGAGATAGGTGATGCAAGTGATACAGATCTACTTGTCTGATACGAGTCTCTTATAAACAGTAAATAAACGAACAAGCGATTGACTGATAAGCAGTTTAGTGTTATGATAGTTCCGCGTTATATTAGTTCCGTGTGGCAGAAGTTCGCGTTGTCTCAGTTGAATAACTGCGTGTTGACAGTTTTACTATAGTAATCCATGCACATTGAATAGAATACTATAGCAAGCGAATTACAATCAGTGAGTCATATTGTATTGCCAGCTAATCTAAAATCAATCTGGTTTGGATATGATTTGATTTGAGACTTACTAAGTGAGCAAGAACTCTTATTCTCTCAAGTATAGACGTCAGTTATAAGTAAAAGCACCCCTAGGATTCAAGATTTTGGGCACTCTTTGCATTTAAAACACTCGAAAAGAATGCTGAACCATGTGATGGACAACAATCCGTTTCCTGTTTAGAAGCTCTCAAAGTAAGTACTACCAACTGTAAAAGCAAGAGGCTGTTGTAGTATGATCCGTGTTAACTTACACGTTGGCAGAAAAAAGCGACTCTATTGTGAAACGTTTCATCAAGCACAATTCCTCAAGTTTATGAAGATTTATTTGAAACAACGTTTTTTTTGAAACAAACTAAGCCCTAAGTTAAGCACCTCTGCTTGTTTACTGTAGGCCAGCTAATGTTAGTCCTACTACTTAAGGATTTTCTCATTATGGAGGAGTTTACTGCCCCAGTTGGTGCAGTGAATTCAGTCGACGGTCACTCTAAACAGCCCACTATCTTCGATAATGTCAGGCGATTTCAGCATGGCTAGAGTCGGCTTTAAAAGAGCAGCTCTTGAAATGTTTCCTGGTTCGCGTGGTTAACAATGACAACAATTGCTGTGGACATTTAACTTGGATCATCCTGCCTTTAACTGAGATAGAAATGTCGACATTTTAGTCATAATAAATGATTATGACAGCCTCGTGTAAACTCGATAATAAAACAAAAATTGCTTATGTGTGCAGAGGTTCAGTAAAGAGAGGATATCAAACGTTGCATGTTGATCATTACATCGCAGATTATCGACTGGCCTCATTTTGCTATTTTGTCTGCTTGATTCGATACTAGCTTAGATTAACTATTGCCCGATAGCTCTCCAAAACATTTATGAGGAGGCAGTGGAAACACCCAGATGTCAAATCACAGAAATTCTATTCAAAAGGCGACACCTGAGTGTTCTTCTTGGAAGCGTTTTAATAAGGATTTCCTATTTGGAAAGTCAATGTTATTATGTATAGTATGCTTTATGAGAATGGCAATGTACCAAAAGGTTTGAGAAAAATTCTGTCGTTTTTTTAAGATTTCATAGAGAAAAATCATTCTATTGCTGATTTGCCTGGTATCCATTCGGAGTTCAAGCATTGTTTTCGGTCTGCTACATATTGCGCCAAATTCATTGGATCATAATCAAACTCTTCAGCCAACATTTAACAACTCATCGATGAATCTTCTTCAATTCGATTAACGACTGCTTGGCGATCGACTTTTCGTGGACGTTAGTCTCCTGCCTTGCCGGTCAAATCGGTCTCCTTCTTTTAGGAATGTCTTGAACTATCGCTCAGCTGCAATCGCAAATTTCATCACTATATGCCTAACAGATTTGTCGACGAGCCTCATAAGCGTGGAAGTGGAGCAACAGACAATTTTTTCCATGATTAGTTCTATTCTGGAGCTGTATAGACAAATGATATGCTATTTGATGTGTGAGAAAACTAGCCTTCCAATGAGTTTAAATTCGCACAAATTACTTATGCAGACATAATTTTCTCAGGCAAAACCTTTACTCTCAATTAGAGAAAGTTAGCAAAAATCTCGCAGTGTTTTATCCGTTTCGCAAATAACAGACTGGAAACAGAATCAGCTCCACAGGACCATGACTGTCTTACGAAAAATTTACCAGTAATAAACATAACTTGATAGGTAGATCCTTGTTGTTTTAATTGAGCTGCACAGTGCTGTGCAGTTTTGCCGTAAGACTTTTCTTCCGGCTGCAACATGGAATTACGACTAGTCAAACTTTACAAGCCACAGATACCGAAGGCGACAACAATTTTGAGTCTCATTTTCCTGGCTCGATAACCCTCAAAGTTGGCAGCAATAAATTTTCAAGAAAGTGTAGAAACGAAACATCGCTGAGCGAGCTTTCGATTTATCAGATGTAGGAAAAAAACGTAAGATTTTACCTGTCAATCAAAAGAACTCATGCTGGCGCATTTGATCAAAAAAAAATATTTGCCTGATTTAATCACAAGTGTATTACCACTTACACGAAGACGCTTCCCAAACCATCGCAATTTCCTAGCAGCGAAATTCTGGGTAATAATTTTTCGATTTTGTCGCTACGTAAGCAGAATGAAAAATCACTTGGCGTTATCGAACGCGCAGTCGAAAGGTCGATGCTAGGAGTACCCGGTATCTCTTAAATGAGAGAAAGGATCCGAAGTTCCGACCTACGTCAACGATCGAAAACCAAAGACGCCGTCCTACACGCCAGGATATCAAAAATAAGGTGGGCCGGGCACGTGATGCGCTTCAACGACAACCGATGGACGAGAGCCGTTACCGACTGGATTCCTCGGGACATTAAGCGCGCTAAAGGAAGACCACTGACCCGCTGGTCCGATTTCTTCACGAAAGCGATAGAAGGAAGTTATGATGCTCAGCGAATCCCTAGAGCGAGCAGGACCCACTGGGCTACTCTTGCAGGCGATAGGGAAAAATGGAAGAGTTGCTGGTACCCGCTCGAGTAACTCGACGATCAACGGGACGACAGGTGATACAGGTGAATTTTTCGATAACGCATCGTAGTTATGACTACGAGCTTATTTGATCGTCTTGCGGTAATCTCCACTTGAATCATTCAGTGGAACACATATAAAAAGCGGTGAGTATGCTGGAAGTTGATTTTGAGCTTGATGCCATTAAAATCTAGGTCTGGTGATTTTATCTAAAAGAAGTAATGGAGGTGTTCAAATGATTGGATTGCAGGCAATTTAACCTTTCCAGGCTCTGACGAAGGCGAACTGCCCAAACTGCAGGTGTCAAGTGGAGATTAATGGAATGCCTCGTGTTTGGCTCAAAGAAGGAAATCAGGAGTTTTATTGAAGCATGCCGAGGCCAATAGGCAGTCGGTCTCGGGATTTGTTATGAATGTTATATGTCTGTACGCTATACGTAAGTTGATTGCTAAATAAACAAGGTGAATAGATCCACAAAATCCACAGAGGTCCACACAATTTTTGATGGTAAGAGAAGATTTGAAATGACTAGGCGTTGTTTTTAATAAAAATACGTTTATAGAAATCTCTCTGACGATGAAATTCTTTCCTAGCAATAAACTTTGCTTACAATAAAAGTTTATTGCTAGGAAAGATAGTAATAAATTTCATGGTGAAGTTGAAACAACGCATGGTGAGGGCGAAACGTCAATCATCTCTTTCATTATAACGTAGTACTGAAGTTCTTTCAGGAACCAGGCTTGCTATCAAAATGGCGTCACTCAGGTTATGGAAGATTAGTAATAACATCGATAAATCAAGAAAAAATATTTTATGGAGTCAGATAAAATGTTTTCCTTGTAGGAAGGGGGTTTTTTCTTTGAAACATAGAAGATTTCATTGGCATTCTCTCTACTATGAACCCTTTATAGTAGCCTATTCTAAACATTTCTTTATTTTGCATTACAATCATTATTCAATATTGATACTTCTCTCGGAATCAAATTTTACTTTGTAATGCCAAGAAATACACTGTGAAGTTAACAGAAACGAACTTGGACTGTAAAACGTGTCCCTTTTCGTTGGACAAAGGGGTGTGAATGTCTTTTGACAAAGCAAACATAGTTGGAGTTAGAAAAGCATGGGTAGAAAAGAAAGCAACGGAATTGTATAACAGTTGGAAATAAGTTCCCTTTCGCAATAATTGCTTTTCCCGTTGAAAATTTTGGATGATTTTTCAATACGTGGGCGTTTCCTCAAAATTTAAAACTTTTATCGAAATATCTCCTGTTATCATAACTTTCGTTTGAGTGTTTTCTTAAAACCACAGCTCAAAATTCAATATGACTTGCAATCATTTTTGAGCCACGCATGTCAGTGGTCTGTCAAACAGGGCTGACTTATTTGAATTTTGAGCTGTGGTCTCAAAAAACAGTCGAAACGAAAGTTATGATATATTGAATATACTAGCCACGAGCAATCGAGTGTACAGCACTCTGTGTTTGGTGAGTTTTTCATTGGATATAGAGTGTAAAACGTCCGCGTTGCTAACTCTTAGTGCGGGAACTGGAGCTCCTACAGACATTAGCAAAAGATGAGGAAGGGTAACGAGATCGCAAGATCGAAACACGTGTATCGGGCTCTATAAGTCAGCCCTGTTTGACAGACCACTGACATGCGTGGCTCAAAAATGATTGAAAGGCATATCTCCTGTTATATTTCATCATTTAATCACGATAATATCCCCTCAGTACTTCAGATTATCAAACAAATCACCATATTTCCATTGCAAAGGGTGATAGTGCAAACTCCGCCCTGTCGCGCCGCCGCGCCTCCTCGCCGCACACGCGGCGTGCGACACAGGTCGAAATCGACTCTTGTTGTTGCCAACGTGTTAAGGTGGGAGATCGTGAACGTCAAGATATAAGTTTTAGAAATTTTAAAAATGCATCAAGAGTCAATACACTTGAGGTGGACGCCACGGATATGAAGATAACACCTTCCACCATACTAAGATGGACAAGGTGTCCACGGATTGACTTACAAAAGGCCAGCCAATAGTTTACAACCCCAGAGGCGAAAAGGAAGAGACAATAGAGCAGATTTGAGCACAGTGCTAGATCTTTTTTGCTTTTTTTCATATATCAAGCTTTTTTCAACAGTTTTCATATTATGCCTTATACCGCATTGCTATAACAAGCAAGATTGAACATATGCAACCCTTGTAAATCTGAGTTTACTTTCAAAATTTGCATGCTATCAAAAACGCTTTATTATTCGTAGAAATGCACTATTATAACTGGTAAAATTGCAGCCGTAATGACGGGAATATTCAAAACTCCTTAAGCGATTACAGTCTTCCTAATCATGATCCAAAAGTCTTTAATGAGGCATGCGACAGCACATCGGCTGCAGAGGAAGTTTGCCTACTTGAAAAATTTCAACTTTGGACTTTATCTTGCTCACTGTTTTTAAGAGGGTATATAGGAAACATCTTGGCAGGAGACAGATTTGCTTTTGATTATTCATTGGCGGGGGCTTCTGGCCGTGTGGCTGGTGATGTTCGGTGCTCGGATTTTCCCATTTTCCTCCAATAATGACCGGTATTCGATAGCGAACCGTACAGGCCGCCCCATTTCGGATTCCTTGAGATTGCAAGAGCAGAGCGTGCTCAACATATTCTATGACAGTATTCTATGACATTTGTGAAGAAGAGGAAAACCCTTAAGCAAGCGATGAAGCAAAGTCGCATGAAAGAAATGCTGGGCCATGCATAGTAAAAAAAAAAAATGTGACACTAGTTAAGTAAAGTTTCAAAAAAGGAAAATTCAACAACACTCGTTCTCAGAATTCTCAAGTGTGCAAATTTTGAAGTGAATTTTTCCCAATGTCCGTCAGTTGACTTTATCCACCAAATAAGGATACTTATCTATGGGCGAATGAGTACAATTCTGATTAAGTTTTTGATTTGCTGACCCAGAGATTCCAATTCAATTAACTAGTTCTAGTCTTCGCTTATATTCACCGTCGTAATCGTTTTCTACCAGTAACTTCACGACTAGTAATGAGGCCAACTTCTTGCTTTTGTTGTAAGCTAAGCGAAGTCTTTTTTGCAATTTTCGCTTGCGAATTTCTGAACTGCTCTCAAAGAAACCACTAAATCCAGTTTCATAACATTGTAGTCTTAATGTGTTTTGCTGCGTCTCTCTGCCTAATCAACAGTCATGCAAGTTGTCGATTCATTGCTACTGTAACAATAAGTGTCGATTATGTATTATTATTTGTCTCAAATACATCACAGCCAATTTCAATTTCCGTCGACAGTTGCAGTTGCCGAGAAGAAGTTCGATCGAAATGGACCCGACGCCAAGGTTCGAACAGCTCTGTTCACTACATTTTGCCACATCGCTTTCGACCAATTGGCCAAGATGATGTTTGAGGTCTATGCGGACTTTTTTCTTATAAAAGAATGATCTTTTACGAAAAAAAAACCGTTCAAACCGATATAGTTCCTGAAATTGTCGACGCTGTGTCGCTAACAGGCGTTATTTTCACAGCCGCGTCTCCTGTCATACCACACATCTTATTGTTATCCGTTGTGGTGCAAATTCCCGTTACAGTGTTGTCGATGATGATGCAATAGCTCATTGGCATATCGGCTCTTGCATTGTTGTTCACTGCAAAAAACTGTAGGTGCTGAAACATTTTCTCCTATCATAATTCAAACAAAACTCAGCGCATTATTTGACACACCGAATGCCATATCGTTCACAAAGAAAGATAGATAAAAAGCTCACGGAAACTCACCGTTATTTCTGAAGATTTCGAATTTAGTGCTACTATGAAGGACTTTTTTATCAATTTCAAGACATTTTCTGCTAAATTGCCAGAAGTTGCTAATTCTTGGACAATGGTAAACTTAGTTCTTTTTTTATCACCTATTACACATCTGTTTGTACTTTCAGATGGATATACATCAGTGCAACTCACATGCTTCCATTAGATTAAGAACAATTTTCCGGCATTCCATAGGTTCGTAAGTGATTTTAACTTCAATCTGACCCAAAATGGCCGAGATCACGGCATCAGGTAAGAACGCGTTACGACCTTGGTTTTCGATCACATCAAAGACCTGAAAAAGGAAACGTTACACTAGTTTTAAGAGATTGTCTGAGAAGGTTTTGGATCATTTGTGTGAAATTAGAAATGTCATGGAACCACATAGAGGCTGAAGTTTTGCCAGGAACTGCAGCTCTTTTCCACTGAGCGTTCGGAAATCACCAATAAAGACACCTGAATTTAGGACCGCTCACTGTTTGCATAATGAGACGCTTTATGAATGCCTGAGCTCCCTCCTTGCTAGTTGCGATGCCACGAACTTGAGCAGAAATCGCAGGGTCCCCACTATAAACCATGGCAACCGGCAAACTGAAGCCAGTGATGGTGAAGGTCCGAGTGTTCGCTGCAGGAAAAATTGTAGATTCCTGATGAATAATTGGAAAAAAACCACTGATTGAAAAAAACTTGTTAGTCTGATTTTTTGTTCGAAATTCGTGATTTGTATCATCATAGAAATTAGACTGCGACAGCTTTGAAGCACTGATGAATGTTTGTTATGTTCATTCTGATCATCATATATAAACTTCATCTGAAGTTGCGAATCTCTGTAATACCACAAGAAGTTCATTCATACTTTGACCTGCTGGCATCACTCCACATCCATACACAGTCGATATCGTCGCTAGCAGCGAAATCATGAAGAGATTGGTTGGAAGTCTCGCCATTTCCGTACTTTTCACTGTCTCTTGCAAATCTGAACTAATTTGGACTCAAGCGTAAACATTTTTTCACATTTCAAATCACATCATTTACAAGACAACAACAGTTTTGGCATATAGTAGCTGAATGTAAATGGCATTGGAGTGGCAGTTTTTCTATAAAGCTTTAGGGCCCCGACCCAATCGATGCACGCGTATTCCCAAGAGGCAGTATTTGCAACATATTCTGATGTTCCAAAACACAGTAGAATCGGTAAGTGGCGTTAAAATTACGTTAGGATTTAGACGAGACTGAGTCACACAAAGGGGATCACTCAAAAACAAATTCCAGTGAATGCGTCAAAACTTTGGTAGGAACGTTTATATTTGCTTTCTGTCATTAACATGCGATGTAAAGGTGTGATTTTCTTGAAAACAAGGAAGTCAGATCGACGAATTGTTGCCTATACAAGCGTACTTCAATGACAAAATGTGTGAAGGAAAACTTTGACTGGCAAGATGAAGCACAACTTTTGTGCTAATCGTTGTTGACGATGAACTTCTAAAAGTCAGGAGCTGTATTTGCTCAGATCTGACATATATAGTAGTTTGACCAATTAAGTACCCTCACCATCTCTTTTGTTAAGAAAAGGTTGATGATGCCAAAATTAGAGCTTTTCACAGAAATCCAATGGAGAAATGAGAGGCAGGAGAGTTTAATGGAAGATTGAGAGCCAGGAGAGGACTGAAATACTACCAAGAATATACCAAAGTGAGGAAGCAAAATGGATAGTGTCACAAATGGTCATAGAATAATAAAGCATGGAGGCATCAGGTCTTCTTTTGCGGAATAAGAGCGCTACACTTTAATGAAATGGAATTTTCATTGTTTCATGACGGTAAAGTAAAGAAGACGCTCTTGAGCATGCGACTGACGTAACTCCAGACCGTGGTTTGCTTAATCACCTCAGACGTTCCGAGTTCCTTATTGAGTATTATGTTGAGGAGAAGCCATTTCTTCGATGATCCTTGGGAAAACAAAATCGTTTTTTGCAAATTTCTGGGATTGAAAATTTATTTTGCTTGTTCATAAAATATAAACTCCTCAATGTTTTATCTTTTTTGCAAGTGTTTTGCTAAAAAACCATTTAAGAAACCAAAACGACGTTCTCTCAACATAAACGAGCATTTTTACCAATCTCGTTGTAATAGCTGAATATTAAAGAAATTAACAGATCATTAACTCAACTCGTCTTATTTTTCCAGTAATTTGAGATTTTTCATGAAAACAACGCCACCAAGTAATTTTACTGAATATTTTAGAAAGGGATTACACAGAACTGCATCTGATACAGTCCTTACATTTTTGCTAGTGGATAATTGTAGAACCACTCTGCAGTTGATCGCAATTGATCGCATTGCTCTGCTGCACGGCTTAGACATCTCTTGGTTAGCGGAAGCATCTCAAACGAATTGTAATTCAATGAGAAACATTCATTCCTCTGTGCGGGTTCGTATCATTAGTGTCCAAAGTAGTATGTCAAGCTGAAAATTTTTCTCACCAAACACATTAATCACAAGCCTCCAAGTGATAAATGGTGTTTTATCCGCCTTGCAAATGACAAGTCACATCACTGTGTGTGTTGCAAAATCGTTAGCTCTGTTATGAGTTTTTCTTTTATGATTGCTGTTTGAAGGCGAATAAGCAGTTCCTTGTTGTTACAGTTCCGCAGTGTAATCGTTGCTGCTTCAGCAGTTTCGTGACGAAACAGTTCCGCGTTGCAGTAATTTCGCGTCGTTTCAGATGGACTTCTGCGTGACAAATACTTTCGCTACACTATTCTCTTTTCACTTCCAGTAATACATTGTACCAAATCAGCAAATATCTGTCAGTGCTTCCATTCAGTTCTTTGATTAAAGATCCGAGGAGCAAAGACGTTCCACATCGCTGCTTTAAATTTATATAGTATCCGACTATCAACTTTAAAAATAGTACCAATTTAGAATTGAATTGATATAAGGATTTTTGCCTTATGAAAAGCCTTGGTATTCTGTCATATGAAAATATCGATCGTTGGCAAAACCATCAGATTTGAGTAAATCGATCACTTCCTATATTCGATCCACTCGAGAGGTACATAATCCAAGTGGCAAACATTCATCGGTTTGCTACTGTTCAGGAAATAAATTTACTTCCAACAAGGATCGGCGTGTGCTCTGAATTGATATCTAAAACAATTGATGGCGAAAACTTCTTAGTCTGATTTTTGTTCGAAATCCATGATTTGTATTATAGGACTTAGAC
>JAHQIW010005811.1:0-95777 GCA_019055375.1 Parelaphostrongylus tenuis
AACTTCTATAGAACGAGCTTATTGAGGGAAAACAAGAAAGCAAGCAAACATCGACTTGATCTCTCACAGTAGGAATGAACTCTGCTGACAACAGTGTGTGATGCTTGGCTAAGAAAGTCACTGGATCTGAGCAACAGTATGTCGTTATTCGTTTCGGTAGCATCGCCTGTCTCATCGCAGCCACACGCCCCACTAGTCGCCCCACTGACAGTAGGAACTGGGAAACATGATCGGTCCCAACCAAGTGAAAATGCGGTTGTGCTCTTTTTTAGTCAATGGCTAACGGTTGTTACTAGCATGCAGACATTGTCTTTCAGTCGATTTCTTTTAAATCTGTTTGCACAACGAAGAGCATTCGATTGAAACGATTGCACCAGTCAGTTAGGTTAGAATTTCGTTCCGAGTATTATTCAAAACCACGCTCATATCTCAGAATGCCTGCTGATTATTTTTTGTCGGTTGCACGATGCCCCCCGTTTGAGCCAGCCCGTCTTGAGAGAGAACCCCCTTACAAGGAGGATTCGACGACGAACATATCACACGCGCCGATAAGTGATAAAATCACCGAATAGCTAGTGTTGTAAACTCGACTGCTCTTGGATGGTAGTTGTGAAATATAATACCATTCGCTTTGCAGCTGAAGAAGCTGCAAGGCCGAAACACTTGTATTGCATTGTATAAATGCCCATAGCAGTTCACATTCATGGTTCAAAAACAGTTATCTGGCACAAGCTGATAATACATGAGACTGAGCAAATATCCACTGCTCCGATTTCTTTGGAAAGTGCAAGAATTATTTTGAGATTTTTTTCCGGTTTGAAAAGTTTACCAAATTCAAGCGAGAAGCACAATTGTTTTAGCAAACTGAAATTTTTTTTCTATGAACCATGTGGCACAATTCTTTCCACACCGCGCGACCTCAAATCTCACACGGCTACTGTAATGGCGGCTCCGCGCCCCGTGAGAAATACGGCACATTTCGTGAGAAGACAGACGCAGGCACCATAATAGATGTTAGAAGACGAACTCTGGTGACTTTGAGGGAGCATTTTCACCATGAAATGATGGAATTTCATTGAAAAAGTTTCTGCAGAGATATTCTCAGTATAGCAAACATTTCTATCTTCTATATTCCCTCTCTGTCTCTTATGTTTCAACGAGAAAACTACAATTTTGAATGAAAGTGATAATGATAGTGATAATGATTATGGTAACGACAGTGACAATGATAATGATCATGACAGTGATGATGATAATGAGTGCAACATTGATAGACGGCAGTACTGAAAAGCAGGAAAAGACAGAAGAGAAAATTGGCAGCCAGGAAAACAAGAGATAAGTGGTACCAACCCTTTATTTTTTGCACCTAAAAGTTATCAGAACTTCTTCAAACCATTGACTTGTTGTTGTCAATTTAATTTCAGTGAAATCTGTTAGATGCAAATCTGGCCTTTGCAATGACTCGCGGTGTCCTAACGACGTAACAAGTAAGTGCTGCTACCCTCCCAAACAAGTCTAGTATCAGGTAATCAATACTGGAAATACGAAAGGATTGATGAGCGTTGAGCATGGTCAGATCTTCGACCACCGACTGATCGACCACATGTATGTCGTAGGGCACCTTTAACCACTGCGTCACACGCGCTTTCATATGAACACTGCATGCAGTATAGATAATTACTTAATGCAAAGAATGAATTTGGTCACATCATATTTTAGACCTAGCCGACATATTGTTAAGTTGCTACGATTTTCTTGATTCCTCAAGAATCCCTTCGCAGGTGTTCCCAAAAGGTCGACAGAGGCTATCGATGACTCGTGATCAGCACAAGGTTTGTCACTTAGGGAGCAGGTTTTAGCAAAACTGGGGCCAATTCTAGCAGTGCATGAACGTAAACATCCAAGATCTTAATTTTTAAGTGATCATCCCAGAACCGCGAAAATAATACTAGACACGGTAGGGCATTAAACTATTAGAGTGCCTGGAGTATGCTTGACAATATTTTAAAAAATCATCGAAAAAGTGAAGCATATAAGTGGTTGCTTGAGCCACTACAATGATAAGGGACAGAATTTCTTATGCCTCACAGAAGTTGACTACAAAGTAATCTCACATATTGCTTAACAGCCGTAAGTCGTGCAGTCGACAATCACTCAAAGTGCGCCACGTTGATTCTTCCATCGTACGTTTGGTGTAAAATATTCGGCAACGGTTCCTCTACGTAAGGGATATGTCCCCAAAGAGTTAATTGAACCGAAAGGCACCATGTTACTGATGAGGCTGAAAGGCCGATACATGTACTTAGCACTTCATAAGTGCCATGGCAGACCTTATGAAAGGCTTAAATTATTTCGTCTGATTGTGCTAATTATGAGCGAGGTTTCAAAATAGTCGATGGAAAGGTGTTCAAACACTTATTAAATTTTCTTCACGATCATTAGTATATTTTCGTTAAGAGCCGAAAAAAAATTTCGAAAGAAAACGAATGAATATTTTAATGCAAATGAAAGCAAACTTTGAAAAGGCAAGGCTTTGATGTTTATAAACGCACTGTTTTTCAATCAACTCCTAAGAAACACATCTTAACCAATAATGAATTTCTTTAATTGAAGCAAAATCCACTAAAATTCGTGTGAATTGCAGACATGTTTGCATATTCTAGCAGTGCTGAATCCTATCTCTACCGCACAAATATTAAGTGCGATCTCGCTAGCCAACTTGCCTGAGAATCTTATAATTCATACTACAACCCTTGGCGACACATGCGGTGTTGCGAATTCAAATGCTATGGGCCGAACACGTAGCCAGTAGTACGGTAGCGCAGTCATAGATCATTAAGCCTTCTATCCCTTGGAGTTGGTAAACTAGTAGCGGCCTAACCTAGGAAAATAGCAGCACTAAGCTAAAAGTCGGTAGAAGTCACTCCTTTAAGTCATTATAAAAGTCGGAGATGTGAACTCAATGACAACAAGCAATAATTAATGAAATCGATTGTATGACACATTCTTCAGGGATTCATCAACGCCAAATGCTTCATTCTGACTATGAGATGCACCTCTCATTGGCTCCTCCGAGGCGATCCAACTCTCTGCGTCTCCAACCCCTAACGTGTTGCATCTAATCTCAGTGTGTCACTGTTAAACTCTATTGCTAGACGCAACACATTGTGGGCTGGAGACACAGAAGGTTTGGCCTGTGGTCCCGAAAGGGTTAACAAGTTTTCAGTAGGTCTGTTATGAAGATAGAATGCGTTCAGCCTAGTCCAGTGATGCACAGCAGTTAGGCGTCACAGAATCATTTGGTAGACTCTCCTGACACAGAGGTAAATTCAGGAAATGGGGTTTTTGTTTCTGCTACTCCCGACTGAAACATAGGTTTTGTTCGTAAGTAAACATATTACGCAAGCGCCTAATACAAAGTTTCCTCTTTTTCGTTGTTTTTCATTTACGGAAAACTCAAAAAAAAACTCTAAGCTAGAACTTGATGGAATTTTCAAAAGCAGTAGAATACTACATATCTTTCATTTCGAGTGTTTTCTTAAGACCACAGCTCAAATTTCAATATGCCTGATAATCATTATTTGAGCCACGCATGTCAGTGGTCTGTCAATGAGGGTTGACTTATAGAGCCCGATACACGTGTTTCGATCTTGCGATCGATGTTATATTAAATATACTAGCCACGAGCATTCGAGTGTACATAACTCTGTGTTTGGTGAGTTCTTCACTGAACATAGAGTGTAAAACGTACGTCGTCGCTAACTCTTATTGTGGGGACTGGAGCACCCACAGAGATTAGCAAAAGACGAGAAAGGGTAACTGCCCGACCGACGAGATCGCAAGATTGAAACACGTGTATCGGGCTCTATAAGTCAGCCCTCATTGACAGACCACTGACATGCGTGGCTCAAATAATGATTATCAGGCAGTAGAATACTGTTTGTTCATGAGCTAACGGTTGAGCTCACAAAGTTGCCACTCTTGTATTATACCTTAAGGACGGTGACTTTTTTGGCTTTTCCTTTAGACTTTTAAATGTCAATCGAAAACCTGAATATCGGATATTTCAGTAGAATGCATGGCCTTCAAAAACGCTTCTCCTGTGCACTTTTACAGCAAAATAGGACTACAGTCACCTGTTGGAGCGCAGCAGTCTTCAGCCAGTGCTCGTGGATGGCTCTTTGAAAGGTTTAGCTTCGAAATAATTGAAATTTCTGCTTCAGACGACTATTATGTCCTGCAAAGAGCAGTCTACAGACCTAATAAGGTAAAAGACGTGAGCCCCAAGGTTGTAACATATTTTTGTTTTCGCTACTGCAGCTCAATAAGAAGGCGCTCCCAAAAACCGTGCACACTAATTGAATCGTCGTTTTTCAAATTATTGATTAACTAACAGAAGTCTACGAAAAAGCTCTGTGCGGCGAAAAATGCAAGGCAGCACGCGTATTGTCCCTTAAAGATTGACCACATCTCCTAAACTGCATCTGTTAAACACAATTGCATTACGACATTAACATTTGTGAATGGTAGGCAATATCTGAACAGAAAACTATCGAGGGCAACAGCTTTCAAACTCAATAAATTTGAACATGACTTAGAGAAAAGTGACACATTTAGAAAATAGAAACGTTTTTTATAGAACATAACTTTCCTTCAGCAGAAATTTAGCCCTACCGACAGCAAATGGTTGGCAAATACTAAGTCTCAAATATCACAACATCTGCCGTCTAAACAATGCTTACGACAGGCAAATTCAACACCATCTGGTTGTTTATTTATCATTTCGAGCGAAAGGGGTCGGACAGGAGGAGATAGGGAGGGCGAAGGAAGAGGTTTAGGAAAAGGATGAGGAAGAGAAGAGGGAGGACTAGTGATCTTTGCCATCGGGAAGCAAGCTGGTTCGAACACCTTTCTAAAACCTTTGCTGCTACCTGAAAACGCCCTAGCCTGGAGATTCCTTAGATACATGAGTATCTGCCGAAATGGCATTCTAAGACATTCACAACTAGGATAAATTCTTCATCAGCAGTCGAAACAGCGCGACATGTTTGAAGACGCTGAAATGATGAGTTTGAGTAAACGAGTCAATTTCAGAAGTACTCAGATCTACAGTGAAATAGGTTGTATAAAATAAAAGACTAAGCTTTCCAGTTCTATTTATAGCACAAGATGTACAGCCACCTAAGAAAATTTGAAGCAATATAAGTCATTCTTCTCCACTGCGACATCTTAAATAAAGTAGTCGCTTTATCTGCATTATTAAATCTATAGTCATGAGTCTATTTTCGGCTGAAAGAACATGTCACGAAAAATCAACACAAGTAAATTGCTCACTTTCTGCGTAATTATCTGTTGGCTGAGTTTCTTGTATCAGCATAGAAACCTTCCAACAAATCGTAATAAATTGAAACACGTGGTCCATACGCTCGACCGACCTCCACCCTGTAAGACAACATGATTAGATGATGTTGAGCTCGAATGCTTCAGAAACAAAATTCAGTTGTCAGAAGTTCCGCCAAGAGCAACATGGTCAGCTGATGTATGGTAATTCCCTTTCATAATGACATCAAGAGCTCATGTGGCGCAGTAGTTAGGCGTGTTCTGCTACACATAAGTAGTCGACCTGTCGATGATCCTACCTAGCGCTCAGAACTAAGCAAAGCCTCCATTCATCCTGATCCAATAAATTGATGCCAGACTTGTCTGACTGGATAGCTGCATTGCCTTTAAACATCGGCAGCCCACTGCGAATCACTGTATACGTCATGATGTGCATTCAATCACATCCAATGGGGATACGAATGGAGTCAAATACATGGCTCATCCCTCAAAGCCAAAAGCTCTATTCTTTAAACCTGTTGTCATCGTGCTATTGTGGCCTTATGTTTCTCACAGTGATAAACAATTCACAGTGATATTTAGCCTTTATTCTGAGTGTTATATTAATACCACGCTCAAATTTTAGTAGATTCTTTCATTATTATTTGAGACAACTTGTCATGTGGTCTGGTAAGGGCTCTTGTACAGCCCGATACACGTGGTTCGTCCTTACAGACTCGTCAGTCGGGCAGAACCTGTCGTTTTTCGATATTTTTATAATCAGTTCTCTCGGGAGTCTCTACTCTTTTAGCCAATCCTCTCAAGAGTCCCTCTTCGACGGGTTCTGCTCGATTGACGAGACTGTAGGGTCGAAACACGTGTATCAGGTAGTACAAGAGTCCATCACTATATCACATAGCATGTTGGCTCAAATAATAATGAAGAGGTCTATTGAATTTAAGTGCGGTTTTAACTGCTTCAATTAACGAGATTCAATATTGCTTTAGAAGTGTTTCTTATAGGTTGATTGAGAAACAGTGCGTTTATGAACATCGAAGCCTTGTCTTTTCAAAGTTTGCTTTCATTTGCTTTAAAATATTCATTCGTTTACTCTAGAAATTTTCTTTGGGCTATCAACGATAATATACCAATGATACTGAAAGAAATTTAGTAACACTTTGAACGTCTTTCGATCGACTATTTTGAAAGCTCGCTCAAAATTGTCATATTCAGACGAAATAATTTGAGCCTTTCATAAGGTGTGCCATGACACTTATGAAGTGCTAAGTACATGTATCGGCCTTTCAGCCTCATCAGTAACATGGTGCCTTTCGGTTCAATTAACTCGTTGGGGACATATCCCTTACGTAGAGGAATCGTTGCCGACCTTTTACACTAAACGTACGATGGAGGAATCAACGTGGCGTACTTTCAGAGTGAGTGATTGTCGACTGCATGACTTACGGCTGTTAAACAATATGTGACTTTACCTTGTAGTGGACTTCTGTGAGACCTAAAAAATTTTGTCCCTTTTCACTGTAGTGACTAAAGCAACCATTTATATGCTTCACTTTTCCGATGATTTTTCAAAATATTGTCAAGCGTACTCCAGGCACTCTAATAGTCTAATGCCCTACCATGTCTGGTATTGTTTTCCCGGCTCTAGGATGATGACTTATTATAAAGATTTGGGTGTTTACGTTCATGTACCGCTAGAATTGGCCTCAATTTTGCCAAAGCCCGTTCCCTAAGTGGCAAACCTTGTGCTGACCACGAGTCATCTATCGCCTCTGTCGACCTTGTAGGAAAACCTGCGAAGGAATTCTTGAGGAATCAAGAAAATCGTAGCAAGTTAACAATATGTCGTCTAGGTCTAAAATATGATGTGACCAACTTCATTCTTTGCATTGAGTGATTATCTATACGTCATACAGTGTTCATATGAAAACGCGCGTGCCGCAGTGGTTAAAGGTGCTACGACATACACGTAGTCGATCAGCAGGTGGTCGAGGGTCTGACCTTGCTCAATGCTCACCAGTTCTTTCATATTTCCGGTACTGATGAACTGATACTGGACTTGTTTGGGAAGGTAGCACCACTGACTTGTTACATCGTTAGGACACCGCGAGTCATTGCAAAGGCCAGATTTGCATTCAATCATCTGATACGATTGTAGGTGACGAATGGAGGGCGCATCTCTCAGGGCTTGACCACTGCTGAGAGCTTTGACTCTTTATCCTATATATGTACAGATTTATCCAAGTTTTTCTATGTTGCAATTTTTATGTGTTTTCTCTTCCAGCACCATGGATAACTTTTCGGCAGAAAGTGATGCTGGATCAAGCGAATTGATTTTTGTACTAGGAATATTCGCTTATGTGTTTTTCGGTAGTTTCAAATTTGATTTACTTTGCTTTATGCGAAGAAAGCAAATATTATAATTTGTGGGCTCTCTGATTTTGGGTTCATTCCTTGGTTATGGTAATGCACTTATGACGAAGATGACTGCAACTGCATAGTACGCCGTAGAGGAGAGTAGCTCTTAGCGCTTATACCTTATATTTCATTTCTACTTGTAGAAGTTCAAGGAGTAACAGGTAGCGTGTTGTCCATTATATACGTTATGCAGTAGTACGCGTAAGAACGCATTTGTTGCAGTGATTAAAGGTGCTCCACTTCACATACAAGGTCGGTGGTTCAATCGGGCGCTCATGGCTCGCCAAGCCATTTATTCCTCCGTGATCGGCAAATCGGTATCAGATGAGGCTCAGACTTGTCCAGGAGAATAAGTAGCATTGACTCTACACAACGAAAGACCCCCGCGGGGCATTTCAAAGGCCAGATGTGCATTCAATCACCTTATACGAAGTTAAAAATTGAAGAGGAATGCACGGCGCATCCCTCTGGGGCTGATTGAAGCCGAAAACTTTACCCATAAGTCTTTTACTAGTACGTACATTAGCGCGTGTGGCACAATGGTTGAAGATGACTTGCGACAACCTCCTGTTTGATCAATTGATGATCGTTGGTTCGATCCCTTTCCAAGCTTACCGAACCTCCATTACTTCAAAGTCGGTGGATTGATACCAGACTTGGCTGTGAGAGTAGTAAAACTGACTTAATACATTGGTAGGCGAGTACGAGTCACTGTAAACTAGACACGCATTCAGTCACCTTAAACGATGATGTTAATAAAGCCAAAAGCATTGCACATCGCTCAGGGTCGATTATTGCCTAGAGCTTTTATGTTTTCTACGTATGTCTTATCGTCTATGAGTCCTCTATTTGCATCATACAATCAGTTGTTCCGTTCATACCTACTGTCTTTGATGGTCTGACTGTGATCCGAATTAGTATAAGATATTTTGGTTTTCAAGAACTGAAGAGTTGGACACTTCGATTTTAGAGATTAACCCGACAACGTACAATCTAAAGGAGAAGGTGGACTGGAGCGCTGTACTTAGCGGTACTCGTTTTAGTGCATATTTTCGTCGGATTTGAGAACGGCACGACTCACAAGGGTTTTACTTTAAAACAGTCTTTCCATAATTAAACCTCCAGAGAAGAAACAATGAGGGAAAGGAATTTACAGATTGAAGAGGACCCAATGAATTTGCCAGCTAGAGAGCTTCTAGATAGACTTCGTTCTTGTCGCTTTATAGTCGGCATCCATTGCTTATCATAGCGAGCTCTTTTTGTCAAGGTCGTTTCATGTATTCTGGCTTTAGAGGAATGAACACTAAATTTATTGATCAAAGATAATCAAAACTGCATGGTTTTAGAGATTAGCTTACTACTCACGTACGAATATCTCTTGAGAGTGACTCGCAAGAGTAGCGCCTGAAACGATGATACGGTTGCAGAAAGGAGGATGGAAAGTGTTTCACGAAGTTCAAAGCCGAAGGGAACAGTCTAGAGGACCAGTCTCGCTTGAGTCGTCCACAGCATGCTCCGTTAATCCTGTGTGCCCCCTCACTAGCATTTTCACCTGTATGTAATTCGTGCATGAGTAGCAAGCGAATTTGTTCTCACGACAGTTCCATTTTATACCAAGTGTAAGCAAGTTGTATACCAAAATCATGCAATTTGAATTACTTCTGGGTAAAATATTTAGCATTTATTGTCCTAGTGCCAAGACCTATGAGACAACCTAATATCTTCTTTCCTTTCATATCCGTATTTTTGTAAAAAGTAGGGCGCATTTCGTAGTGGCCAGAAGTGTTTTACAACACAAACGTCGTCGATTAATCGATGGTCGATAGTGCTTTTCCGTGTCCAATGTTCTAGACTTGCTTGAACCTCTATCCTTCCGAGTTCGGTGAATCGGTGTCACAATTTTCTGGGATATCACCAGCGATGCTCTGATACATTGATAGGGCGTCACGAGTTGTTCTTAAAGCCAGAATTATGCATTCAAATACTTTAAATGATGCTGGATCACGACGAATGCAGGGTATATCCCTTAGAAATTCATCACCGCAGAGTTCATCCTTTATTTTCTACTGCTTTTCTACATAAAAGCCAATATTTTCAATACGATTAATGTTTATATCATTTTCAGGTATCGTATCTGCGCTATTTTGTGGTATAATTGAAGCACATTATACATGCAACAATCTTCCGGTGGAGTCTCATTTCACGACTAAACAATTTTTTCCAGGTTGCTCTTCTCTTCACATATCTCATTATTGCATATCTCAGTATACGCTCGAGGCACTCGATTTATAGATGATTACATTCATTCTGGAAAGTTTTGCATTTTGCTATATCATTGTCAATGTATTCGTGGGCAACAATGGAAAATGGAATCCGGGATTTTTGTTCTTCTCATTACTGAGTTCCTTGAAAGGTGTAGGCATTTGTTTTTCTTTTTCATCAAGCATTTGTTTAATATGTTCTGCTTTCATATATTCATTATCGTGTTCTAATTTGTTGTAGAATACATATATTTGTGATGCAAGCAGTTCAAATGTCCAGTGAATTTACAGATTGCAGTAGCACTAGTCTTCAATGGTATTAGATCACTGCAGAAGTTTTGGCGCGTGAGGAATAAACACCAAATTTATCAACCAGAAGTTCAAATAGATTTATTTTGGTGTCGTTCAAATGCGCATTTTCTTTCCACCATTTTGCTATACATCTTGCCTACACTTGCACCAAGATGGTGCTGCCTTAGGAAGAAATTCGCTCATGACTAGGGCGTAGGGAAAAATGCAGGTGCAGCGGCGCAAGATTAATTGAGTTTGAGGTGATGATACGGTTGCAGAAAAGGCAGTTGGAAAGTGGCTCGCGAAGTTTAAAGCTAGAGAGAATAGTCTGGAGTGTTATTCTTGCTCGAAGCGTTGACAGTATGCTTCATTAAATCTTGCGCACCGCTTCACCAGCATTTTACTATATGCGCCATTCGTGCAGAAGTAGCAAGCGATTTCCACCCACGACAGCTGCGTCTCAAAATAAGTATTGGAAAGTGGTACAACAAATGTTCACGGAAAAATGCGCAGTCGAATGATGTCAAAATCGTGCAGTCTTAGTTACTTAATGTCAATAAATTTAGTTTTTGTAGCTATGTGCCAAAACTTTTGGAACAGTCTAATATTATCCGTTGAAACAAGGTCGTGATTTTCATTTTAAAGAAATATATATTGAGCGTCATTATTTATGGAATTGCCAATCGCAAGCGCAGACGATTCAGTAGATTTCGTTGTAGTGTTTCCAATGACATAGTGACAGAAATTTCAGCTATCAACTTACACTAATTTTCAAATATTCAACTTCCGTCTGCTCATGGATTCAAGTGATAACAGATCCTATTCCATATAATTTTTACGAATTTTTAAAGCCTTATTGTTGTTTTTATAGAGCCATACACGCGTGTTTCGGAGTCTCGCCCTCCTCGTCAGTTGCCCAAGCCTCACATTATGCCCTGCTTTAAAGCAAGGAAGGAGGCTTATGTTGTGATAGCATAGCGTACAATGACACTGAGCCATCACCACTTTTCAGTCGGTGAATCGCGGTGGATAGAGCAAAATAGATACATAACATTGACTGTTTTTTGATTCACAGCAGTGCTTGATGTGGGGCGTAAGCCACTGATGAGGGGGGGGGGGGGGTGGGGCGAGACCTCCTCAACACGCTTGTATGGTACTGGCGTAAATACCTCGGTGAGGCTTTTAACATTCTGACAATTATATTGAATGTTTACTGCGAGGATAAAAAACAGTCGACGCTATAGATCCTATTCCTTCATCACAGTCTTCGAAACTGAGTCATGCAACATGCTCATCAAGAAGGTGAGAAGGCAGTAGGATAAGAGTGTTCTATACGAGAGTAGGGAACCTACTTGTAGTTACTGTTTCACCAATAGTAACAAAAAAAAGGCAGAGAAACTAAAAGTATTGGAGTTTAGTTCCAGAGGAAGTGAATTAAGCTGGATGGCCATAGGGCTGAATGACGGCTTTGCTTAAGCATGCTAGTGCTGATAACTAAGGGAATTACAGAGAAAATTCATGTTTTCTTAATCATTTGTCCCGTCTTCACATTTTATTGTGCGGACCTCCGTATTTCATGCGTTCGACTTGTCTACTTAAATTCATGGATTGATTAAGACTTCGTCTTTTCTCGAGCGTCATAAAATACTGTTTCGTTTTCCTTTTAAGTTTTTGGATTAGCTGTAAAAGTCCTGAAGTTACATTGTGGCACAATATGAGCTTTACGTTGTGCACTGTTTATTAAAGGCAAAATCGAGTTCTTATCAAAATAAAGCGTGAGCAGTAAAGTGATGAAAGCAGATGAGCTGGAAGAATGAATGTTATCACGTTATACAACTAGTGGGTTGGCGAGAAATTTTCTAGCCACTCCCACTTTTGTTGATTATTTTCAATGAATTTAAGTTTTTGACTGTGAGAAGTGTTCTCGCGCTTACTTTCATGTATAATACTTATACATTTGCTTCAAAATGAAATTCTAGTGTGACTACTCCAAAAATCGGCGGCCATCTGCGAGTCGCCAACGACGTAGAAGTTTCAGTAGCATTCAAAATAGTTCGCCGGAAATTTGGGGGCGCCAGCTCTTTTCTTCTGCATAAAATCACCATTTCTCGCCTTAAATTCATTGAAACGATTAAAAACTGCAGTTCTCTTGACTGTTTCGTCACTTGAGACCTCGTAGCTGACGGAAAGTCCAACACTACTTGAAGTAAACAGCACTGGTACAACATCAAAAATCGTTTTTTCTCCTAGCAGAATTCTATCATAAAACATGTGCATACGTGTTTTAGGTCATAAAAACCGCAAGGACTGCTCTAAGCGACAGTTAAGCAGGAGTTTTGACGCTTTGATAATAATCAGCGAAAACGATGAAGTAATCAAAATGTTTGCCGACTTTATATATGGGTAGTTGAATCTGTTCTTAAACCTAACAGAACAAATGGAAATTGTGTTAGTACAAATGAGTTGTAAAGGCGAGTTGTTGTATAGAACCTACAGCCTTGTGTGCCCAGTAGCGTCTGTTTATTTAGTACTACAGTGAGCATATTTAGTGTTCTAGCAGTACCTTAACACTTTGAGATCGCTGAGATTCGTTTCGGTGCACAAGTTTTAGCGATCTTTTTCAGTGGGCGAAGCTTTTTTGTTGAAATTTTGCTATTCACAGAAACTTACATTTCGGCATTCTCAGTACTATGTTTGGCTTCTGAAAGCATTTTTTGAGCGGGATCGAAATTATGTTTCACACCCGGACTCTTTTTTTTTGAGCATAAGAATTAGATATGCACAAAAGGTATATAAACGTGTGAACGTTATGGAGTACCAAAGTGATACAAAAAATCTAAGCATTTTACCTCAAGCAAGAGAATAATTTTCAGTAATTGGCGAAAATCAAGTTTCGCATGCGAAATTAATTAACAGCAGCTTAAAAACGAACAAGGACTTTCAAGAGTTTGGCTGTAGTCATTTTCATGAAAGTTACCGTAAATCCTTTTATAAATATCTATCAATGTCTCTCGTGCTCTATTCGTCTATCCGCTGAATAACCTATGGAATATTGTCGACGCCCATCTAATCCAGTATCGTATCAGTACATGCTTGTTTTTGGGTCTCCGTGGTGCTATCGCATTCGCTTTGGCTAATCGAAGTATTACCATGGACAACAGGCAGGTTACTTATTGTGTCGGAGTGAAAGACAAAGGATAGATCTTACGGCGTTGATGAATTTCTGAGCAATGTACCATATGTTAGACGTTATCAAAAATATCGATTGAGGTATTTGAATGCATATTTCTGTTCAGATTTACAAAATAGTAGGAGGGTAAATTTGATTCTATTAACTTGAACTGATTCTCAATCGGCATGGTACCTCACAAAGTTGGACAATTTTGACGTGGTAGGAGAGCAATTTTTCGAATGATGAGGGTGTTTCTAAGATCAGGTGGGCAATTTGTGACTTGATAGTACTCTTTTGTACATTAAATGTAAGGGCTTTTGTTTTGCTTCATATCATGTCTTAGGTGTTATTTTCTTACACCTCAAAGCGACTTTTGGCCTTTGTACGCACTCGCTTCGAGTCTAGAATAAGGTGGTTCAGATAGATTTATTGAGAAGGGGACCCCCAACAGCATATATCGTCCGAGATTCAACAAAATATATTCATAGTCAACAAGTCATCTGAGCGCATGTGGCGCCATGATTAGAGGTACTCTGCGGCACGAACATGGTCGACCAATCGATGGTTGATAGTTCGATATTGCGCTGGCAGCTCATCAAGCTTCTGTTCTTCGAGATCGATAATTTGGTTCCAAACTTACTATAAGAATAGCAGCTCCGACTTGATATATGGCTAAGCCACTGCTGGTCATAAAGGACAAATTTGCATTCATTTCCCTCAGACGACACTACGAATGGAGTCGAATGCATCGCACATCTCCCAGGGAATGATTAAAAATCTGAAAGCTCTGTTCTTCATCTTTTACAACGTGATCCCAGCGCCTATATTCTCAGAAGATCGTCACGTTATTTGTTGTGCTTCTTATTTCTCTGCAATAGGTAATGATAACCTTTTTGAGACCTTGGACCCAACCTTCTGCGTTTCACCCTTAGCGTGTTACGTCTAGTAATGACATGCTGGAGCTTCGACGCCATCGTTTAACGCAACAAGCTCTTTTGTTAGACGTAACACGGTTAGAAATGCAGAGGGTTGCGTCCATGGTCCTGAAAGGGTTGATCAGATTTTGTACATTTCGTAATGCTTCATTCAGGCACTAATTTGCAAATAATATGTTCGATTACCGCAGCTATAACTAAGCTTACTGTTTTCGTCAGTGGTAGAATGATGGGACAGATGACCGCTTTTGGAATCAATATTTATTGGGCATTTAAGTCGTTTATACCATTCTGCCATGGTCGGATATTTCACGTTCGAGGTGAGTTAAGTTGGATTCCTGTACTGGGCGCATTGACCACGTGGGATGCTTCTTTCGATGTTTTTTGTTATCCTTGGATCGTGTTCGTTTATACCACTAAGCCGTGGTCGGACACTTTTGTTATCCTCGTCGGGCACACCAACTCCGACATAAGTTGAGTTTGATTCGCTTATGGGGCAGACTGGATCGCGAGCAGTTGCCTATTTTGATGCCTTTTGCTATCCTTTTATTGTAGTCGTTTATGCCACTCTGCCGTGGTCGAACACTTTATGTGCGAAGCGAGTCGAGTTGGATTACCGTACGGGGCGGATTGACCCCCTTTTTTTTGAAGTGGGATGCTTCTTCTAATGTTTTTTTTTTTGCTTTTCTTGAGTTATACCCGTTTATAGCGCTATGCTATGGTGGGACACTTCGACGCCGAAGTAGGATCAGTTGGATTCCAGTAAGAGGTCAGGTTGACCCACGTGGAGCTGCCTCCTTCGACTGCTTTTGTCTACCTTGCATTTTTGTCGTTTATACCACTCTGCCGTGCTCGGACACTTTCATCGTGCAGTTACCTCTTTCAATGTCTTTTGTTCCTTGAATTTTAGTTGTTTATAGCAGTATGCCATGGTGAGATACTTCGGCTCCGAAGTGAGATGAACTGGATTTTAGTAAGAGGTCGGATTGACTTACGTGGAGTTACCTACATTGACATTTTTTTTTCACTTACACTTTAGTCATTTACACCTCTATGCCGTAGTCGGACATTTGTTATCCTAGTCGGGCACTTCAACACTGACATAAGTTTTGTTTGATTGCTGAACCTGGCGAAATGAGTCGCGTGGGGTTGCCTCCTTCAACGTATTTGCTTCCCTTCCACTTTAGTTAGTTACACCACTATACGGTGGTCGGACACTTCATGTCCGACAAGAATTGAGTTCGATTCCCTTATGAGGCGAATTGACCCGCGAGCAGTTGTCTATTTTAATGTCTCTTGCTATTCTCTTATTGTGATCGTTTAAGCCACTCTGCCGTGGTCAAACACTTTGTGTTCGAGGTGAGTCGAGTTGGATTAGCGTGCAGGGTGGAGTGTCATGCCTTACAGTAATTGTCAGCGCTACAAGGTGGAAGCGCATGCGAATGCCAGAGACAGAGATTTGGAACAGGCATAGGAATGCGGCCGTGGCATCATTGCTCGCCATTTAAATGAATTGTGCTTTCGCCCAGTATTGTATCGACGGTCACCTCATGCATCTACCAAACATGACAGCGCTTCATGCGTAACCATATGCGTAAGTTCTCCTATAACCGCATAAAAAAGTCTTCATCATGTCGATCATCACTGAAAATAAGTTCTAAGTCTACTGTGAAAACATCACGCGCAACGCCTAGCAGCCGCTTCGCTTGGGAGACCTTAACCAAGCTTAGCCAAAGTGGAAAACTCTCACTCGGAAATATAAGCTTTCGGGTTTTGTGATATTAGCAAGGCACGCTTTAGGAATAGCTCGACAGCAAGGAGACAGTCAGTGCCGACGTCTGCAGGAAAGGACTAGGGAAACTGGTTGCAACAGAGCGAAAGTAGCGTCCACAACGTTTATGTCAAATTCTTCAGCGCAGCACCTTGAACTCACAGTGTAAAATCGACTCTGAGTCATATCGAACAGTACTAGCAATATTTCTGAGACTCTTCCATCAACAAAGTGATAAAAAGAAAAATATTTAAATTCACTATATGACTGGAAAAATCATTTGGTCGTGATATATCGCTTGAAACGGCTAAAAAGGGAAATAATTGGACAATAAAGATATAAAAATAGCAGCGCACATACAGCAGTGCAAAGAAACAGGTGTCACAGAAAGTTCCCAAGCGCAGATTGAAATACTGCTTTTAAGCAAAGAAGGCGGAAGAAATCCGTAGTCCATGTGGTTTCATCGCAAAAACTTCATCAACTGATTAATCGTAAGTACCTTTATGTCAAACTTCTCGGATTTATATTAACGTTTATCGTTATCATGACAGTACAGTAGTAGCTATACGCGAATACAAGGATTAATTACAATAGCATACACAATGGTGACAGTATACAAGATTTGGATAAAGTGAAAGTCTAATTGTGGGGCGAGCACAGAGACTATCATACGGCAAAGTCAAAATTAAACTCAGTGATTTTTGAGAAGAATTCATGACATACATTCATGATACATTTACGTGTTTGAAGTAACTGACGATCTAATTCCAGTTATGTGACTAATCTAAAAGTGGAACGGAAGGTTAACTGACTTCCGAGGTACAAGTACACATAGCTCATGAAACCGGGATGTATTGTTCAAGTATGACATTACAAGTCTGAATGAGTTACATCCGCAAATGGTGGACATCATTCATTGTATTATTTCGAGTGTTGCTCACAACTATCTATGAACAATTAGCAGATCTCCAACTACTAATAACGAGCAGTGATCAACCTATTGAAGTCTTTTCTTATCTCCAACTAATGTAAAAGGGAATTGGGAATCACAGTACAGTCCCGGGAAGCAATTATCCATTTTCAGTCAGTATTTGAATCAAAATTTCAAGTAATTTAACAAAAAAATTAAGGTGCCTCAAGTTGCCAATATACATGAATGTTTTGATGAGCTACTTAAATCGAGTCCAAGCTGCTATGAAAAGATGAACGTCGCGGTTGCTCTTGCTTCGCATAGGTCGACAGTGATTTTTGAAAATAATATATTTTAAATAAATTCTAAGTCGAATCACGTGCAGGACGCGTATGAATATCGGAAAGAAATATCGAGTGTGGATGAAGGGTATCGAGGAACTTTGTCTCACCTCTACTCTCCGGTGGGCTCTGCGCTACAATAGTACCCACAGAATTTGGTTGCGAAGTAGTATCGCAGTTTTCGAAGCATGTATGGTGTCCATAATTGTGGGGCTGCCATAAAGGGCACTTGTAGCGCCCTACGAGGAAAGGATTGCTGCTGAGGGCCTGCAATTTTTGAATTAGCAAAAAAATAAACGTATGATTGCACGGAGATATTTACCCACTCAGCGCTTCACTTTAGTATATGTACTATTGCTCATCTTGAACTGCATTAAAAGTCCCATTGCTGCACTCCTGCTGTATTGCTTGCACGCAAGGTGCACAGGCTATCCTAGATAAGGATGCGAAAGGTAATGTGAAAAATTCGATTTTATCTTTTCATGACCGCCATAATCTATTTTATATAAAACCACAATATTTGTATGGAGCCGCTAAGGTCATCTCTGAACTCTCACATCTTCAAATCTGTATGAGCATAAAAGATCGTATATGACGCAGTGGTTAGACGTGATCAACGTCCCACTCAAAACCGATGGTCCTATTGCGCGCTCATGGTTCACCAAACATTTCATTCCTCCGTGTTAAGTAAATTGGCACTTGATTTGTTTGAGAGGGTGAGCGGTACTGGCTCGTTACATCGGACCGCCCCGCGACTCATTGTGAAGGTCAGATACGCATTCAGTCACTTCAAACGACGAATGCACGATACATAACAAATGCACGATAAGAATGGTAGTAATCATTCGAAAGCTTAATTCATCGGCTAGTGCACTACATGCTCCTTTCTTCAAAAAGACTCTTTTCTAACGTTGTGAAGTTTAGAATAAAATTATGATTTACATTTAGAGTGCACTTCTACTATTTCTTTACTAAAACTACAAAAATTACTTAATCGCATAGAGGAAATTTTCTAGTTCATCCGTTTTGCGTGGAGATTCTTTCAAAGCGAAAAGTTTCCTGATTGATTATCAAAATTTTACTTCACATGTGGACCACTCTAACGCGTTCGACCAATCGATAGTGGACACTGCATCAAATATATGGCCGCCAAACATCCCTATCGTCGGTTAGTCGGTATAGAAGCGCTCGGGCGAACTCAGTCTTGTATTCCCTGCTACACTGCAGTGATATAGTAATTCGAGAAAGCAAGCAGAGCATTTAAGTGAGCAAAACGTACATGTGCTTGCAAACATATATGCAGAGTGCGAAAAACTTGTGATGATATTGTATTTTGCAATTTTAGCATTGATTTAGAATTTATAATCGATTTTGATAACTTTGTTGACTTCTTTGCTGTCCAGAATTTGTTTCCATTATATGTTGACCTTTAGTTGCACTCAAGTTATGATAGTAAATATGAACGGGTCACAGTAGTTGAGCTGCACAAGACGTGAATAAAAAGGCCGAAATTGTTAGGAGTGGTTCCAATCCCAGAAATGTCTACACAGCCCTGCAACGTGATTTCAATAGGAATGGAAGGATTGAGAATCGTCCTCGAAAAGATTATCCAGCTGCCACGTCTACTCGAGTAAACGTTATAAGAAGATAAACAAAATCTGGAGCGTTCGATGCGAAAAATAGCTTGCGAAGCGCGCAATTAGCAAATGCGGCGTCAGAAACACTGTCAGAAATAAGATAAAAATGCGCACTTACGCTATCGTTTTTGTTCACTTTCTGGACAACTAGAAAAAAAAAGATTTCCAAAGGCTCGCCGAATAATTCGTTTGATAGATATTGCACGTTTGTCAAAGCTGTTTTTATTAAAGAGAAGATTTCCGTAGTGCAACCACTCCGCAGTCGCAAGAATTAACGGCGGCTTTTCAAGTAGAGTCAGCAGAAGCCCGCAGAAGCAAAAACTATGGGCGGCAGCAATTTTCCGGTCTTTGTGATAGTCTCTGCCCGCATTTGCGCCACCGGAGTGACGCCGTTGTCCTTCATTAACGGAAACGTTAAACTCAACTCTGCCAGCTATCACCAAGAAGATCTACGGAGCGTATTGAAGCCTTGAAGTACTCAACACATTCGTGCCAACGAACTAACGCTTCAGTAGGACTGGCTTCCTGTGCTTTCGGCTCGCTCAACGATTGCCATTTGTCAAGAGTTGTTTCGAGGCTTTTGAGGCAAGGATTTTGGCTATCAAACTCACCGGATCTCAACTCAGCGGATTACTTGGAATCCACACTGGCGGAAAAAAAAATCTCGTTTTCTCGTTGAGCGAGCGCACGCTTGAGGAGAAACCACGGTGGGGTTGTGTGAGAACATCGTTAAAACTTTCGCAGGCGACATCATAATGTATAGAGGCCAAAAAAGGCAATTTTGAGAATTTGTCATAGTTTTCTTGCTTATTGTTATAATTTTTAATTCAATAAACGTAATCTTAACAAACGTAATCTTGGCTAATAAGTAGGTCGACAAGCGTAATCGGTACTTATACAATCGGCGGCGACAAAGTTCTAAGCCAATCTCATTCGCTGGTCAGGAGCTTTCCAAAGATTTCAGTAATCATTAGATAGCTTAAATCTTTAGCTACACCTCTACGTTACCGGTTTTTCAAAGCAACCTTTCGTAACCTGTAGTATCCAGAATAATATTTTGTTTCTTAATAGCCTTTGGTCCTCATTTTTACCGTGAGTTTAAACCGCTCGAACCACGAAAAGCATATCAGCACGTAGGGAATTTTCCGTCATATCATCATGTCTTAATATCCAGAGTTTCTGTCGATGGGGTTGGAAAAATTTCTACGAAAATAAGAAATTGTCGCCGTTTCAACTCATAATGTGTTAGGTCACTACCGAGATACGCGGCAGATCGGGCGATTACCTTACTAACACGTCGTTGCTGTGGTTTTTCCTCACATTTTACTCAGTCATAAACCTTTCCGGTGATTCTGTATACCAGACAACTCATGTAGCTGAGGAGGGGAAGGCTGTTGGTCTTTTTTGAATTATTGTTGCTCAACTGGAGATATCTTTACCACTTCGACAGGAACTTCAGATAATGGCAAAGTCTCTTATACTGCAAAAAATTCTCTTTTTGATGATATGCTTTTCGTGCTTCCGTTACTCTATACGCGTAATGAAAAGTAAGACGAAAGATGAGTGCAAACAAAATGTTATCCTGGACGCTAGAGTGTTATAGAGGAGTGTTTCAAAAAACCGTAAACGTAGAGTTATAGCCAGAGATTTAGCTTTATAATAATTACGAACAATCCTATGAAAAGTTTCTGTCCAGCGAATAAGATCGGCTTAAAAATTTGCCGCCGCCCAACATATAAATGCACCCCCTAGTATTCATCATCATTATTGTCGATGTTATGACGCTCTGCTGAGTATAGGACCTGATTACTGAAAGAGCGTGAAAACCTCGAATTCGACCCACTACCCGCAACGTTGAATTTTGCGCGTTACTATATCAACCTTAAGTTATCTTGCCGCACCGGCGTAATTTGCGAAGATTCCTACAATTCCAATCATTCGTCGACTGACCGAAGCCGAGAGCTCCCTTTATTTGTTACACTTCATATTTCGCATTTTACTTATTTATCTCTTCCTGAAACTTTTCCTTTTCCATATCTCTTTCGTTTATTGGGCCAGTAACTCGAATATTTAAAGCGCTTACAGGGCTCGCATTTCTCATGTGCACTGCAACATTTTAAACAGAAACGCTCACTACATTGGCTGCACTTAGTACACGCTGTTGTAACAGGACTTTTAAGCATATGCAATTGTGTAAACCTTCGTTAGCTCTACAGCATTCCACCCAACCTCGAAATATTGGTGGACTGAATGTGGAACCTTCAAAAGCGTCTGTAGTTGTGGTCGCGTAACTGTGTTGTCGTAAATTTAATCGTTCTCAAATTAGGTGAACTTGGCTATCTGCACGCTGTCTCTGTAAATTTTCTCATGCGCTCACCAAGCATATATGTGTGATTAGGAGTATTAGGACAGCTGTACATTGTAAGAACTACTATAACTTCCTTTTTAACCGTCCACCTAAGTTCACCACTCTCATTCTGTATGGCTTTCCAGCTTTTACTGATCAGCTTTTCCCAAAATAAAATCTTTTGCTGGTCCAATCCCTCTCTTTCTGCACTCCGGTCAAACATGTGCTCGTTTTGTACTAAACTCTCAGCTGAGTCCTCTTTTCATTTATTATAGAGTAGTGAGAGGGTTTTTCCACAATTCAACTGTCAAAAAATTTTTAGTTCACAGGCTGCTCAGTGATTAATGATTGTCAGGTGGAAATATCTTCTAATTAAAAAGCGAAGAAAACGCGAGCAGATTGCACAGAATGTCATTGCAGTCCGCACAAATCGTGATAAAAAGTGGAGATTTCTCAGACAACTAAGCGATCTTTCTACTAAACGAATGTAAGCAGAAATGTTCCTAATAATATTCAGTACTATGTGGAGCGAAAATTTCGCTGAAATCAATACTTCGGCATAAAAAAAACCAAAAAAATTCCCCTGTGAAGTTGAAAAATTGGATTCCTATTGCAAAACGTTATCTTTTTCTAGTCATTGTAGCGTACTCCACTGACCTCCCTCGTTGAGGGATCCCACCCGGTCAGTCACGAGAGCACGTAGCGCCCCCAGGTGGTGGACAGGGAAATAAACGCGAACCAAAAGCCACCGTGTGCTTCCCAGAGACGCAGGTGGATTCAGGGGACGAGCTCCCTGCTTCTGCAGTGCCGACTTGACAAAAACTCTATTTCTGCGAGTCAAGTCAACCAAAAGCCTGCAATCAGGCGGCTGGGAAGTACATGGGAGGCGGTTAGGTGTCGCCTCCGACAAATCAGCTCCTCCCGCTCCTCCGAGAGAGACTGGTAAGCTACTCGTGAGTACCCAGCCCCCACGTTTAGAGCCTGGCAAGCTATACGTTGGCTATCAAAATGCCAAAAACAACAACAAATATGGGCCTCATTCCCCTGATTCCGAAAGAGCCCCTGGTACGGCAGCGCCAGGTAGGACGAGTACGGAGAGGCTGCTAAAATCTTAGGGCCGAACAAGGCTGCCAAGATCGGAAACGGACTAGAATGACGATCTGTACCTACAACGCAAGAAACCTTGATCACGAATCCGCTGTAGAAGATCTATTGATTCAAGCAAGAAGAATAAGGTACGACGTCATTGACCTGGCTGAGACGAAAAGGCGCCTTCCTTTTCACGCTGTTTATGACACCGGAGAAGAACTGTTTTATGGAACATGCGTTAGCAGAGGTGTCGGCGGCGTTGGCGTCCTCGTCAAATCGAATTTTACCGTGAGCACTGATTCGTTCAAACAACTAACAACCCGTATCGGACGATTACGGTTGAACGATGTTGTTCTATGCCGGCTTTGACCATCTTCGTTGCTTACGCACCAGCATCAAGCTATGACGAAGACGAAGTCGAAGCGTTTTATATGGACCTCGAAAAATTTTTTAGAGAAGATCATACATTCTTCAAGGTCATTGTCGGAGATTTTAACGCAAAAGTTGGATTTAGAAGAACGTCTGAAGAACGTCACATAGAGACCCCCTGACTAGAATGGAATGATCAAGGTGAGAAGCTTCAGAGCTTATCATGACGACTCAAATAATTCATGGTAACTTGCAATTCCAAAGGCCTCATTCTTAGCGATGGACGTGGGAGTCTCCCAATGGAGAGTACCATAACGAACTAGATCACATCTTAGTAAATCGAAGATTTTGCCTGACCGATGTCGCTGTTGTTCCTAAGTTCTACACGGGACCCGACCATCGTCTCCTTCGCGCAACTTTCCGTTTTTCGAGGAGAGGAGAGAAAGCCGCTAAATTCAAACAACGAAGTCCCAGAACTACCATAAACTGGGATGTATTCAAATCATTAGTCGGCTCTTGGGAAGATGCCGTTGTCGACAACATCGACGAACAATACGATCGACTCGTTGAATATCTTCACGTTAGCGCTATAAAAGCCGAGAGTCCTAAGGTCACGAAAAGACGCTTGTTGCCGCAGACACTCGAGCTGATACGTCAACGCGGAATCGCACAAGCTACAGGCAACCAAATCCTTACGTCCGATCTTACGAAACGCTGCAGTGAAGCGATAAAAGAAAACCTCAAAGAGAGAAGAGCAGCAGCTATGGCAGAAGCTACAAAAGTTGGGAAGAGCATTCGCAAAGCCCAGCGAGACTTCGCCAACTATAAGACCAAGATGATTGCACTCCGATACCTTGACGGGACACTTACAGCTTCGAAAAGGGTTATGGAGAAAATCATCCACTAACATTACTCAAATCTCTTCGCTAGCTATGTCCTCTTAACGTCATATAAATTGAGAAGGAACGACTATTTTGTTCCACCGGTCCTCCCTTCCAAAATCAGACATGCTATGTCGTCGGTGAAGAACAGAACAACACCCGGTCCAGACAGGATTAGACCAGAACACCTGAAGAACCTGCCGCCAGTTCTCATCAGCAAAGTGGCTAGGCTGTTCACTCACTACTTGTCAGAATGCAAGGTTCCTATTCAATGGAAAACTAGCAAGACCGTGCTGTTGTTTAAAAAGGGAGACTTTCACGACTTAGGCAATTATCGCCCAATCTGCTTGCTGTCCGTTGTCTATGAACTCTTCACTCGAGTCATCCTAAACAGGATTGACAGAATTCTGGACGAAGGACAGCCATGCGAACAAGCAGGGTTCCGAAAAGGATTTAGTGCCATAGACCACATCCACACGATTACAAGGCTCATTGAAGTTTCACGAGAGTACAAGCAACCACTCTGTCTCACTTTTATCCATCTGAAGAAAGCCTTAAATTCAGTGGAAACGCAAGCGGTTATAGAGGCTCTGGATAACCAGGGCGTCCCTACTCGATACATAATGATTCTTCGTGAGCTTTACAAATATTACACGACCAAAATATCTCCATTCTACAACAATTTCACCATTGACACAAGAAGAGGGGTTCGGCAAGGCGAGACAATTTCGCCAAAACTATTCACTGCCACCCTGCGAAACATCATGCGAAAATTAGAATGGGACGATATAGCAGTAAACATTGACGGTCTACAACTGAACCATCTTCGCTTTGATGACGACATCGTTCTCATAACACCCAGCATCAGTCAAGCAGAACGAATGTTGGCCGATTTCGATAACGCCTGTGGAAAGATTGGTCTTCAACTAAATCTAACGAAAACAATGTTCATGAGGAACGAATGGGTTTCGAATGCCCTATTCACGCTCAACGGAACGACAATTTCCGAATGCTCCAGTTACGTCTATATAGGTCGCGAAAATGAACGACCTAGCTCCAAAGTTGAGCAGGAGGAAACGAGCGGCTTGATGAACGTTTAAGAGCATCGGAGATGTAGTGAAGAGGACGAAAAACGTCCGACACCGTGCCCACCTTTTCGACTCGACAATTATCCCTGCCCTGACGTATGCAGCAGAAATTTGGTCGCTACGTAAACAGGATGAAAGATCACTTGCCGTTATCGAACGCGCAGTCGAAATGTGAGGCTAGGAGTATCCCGCATCTCGCAAATGAGAGAAAGGATCCGAAGTTCCAACCTACGTCAACGATCGAAAATCAGAGACGCCGTTCTACACGCCAGGATATCGAAAATAAGGTGGGCCGGACACGTGATGCGCTCCAACGACAACCGATGGACGAGAGCCGTTACCGACTGGATTCGTCGGAACGTCATGCGCTCTAAAGGAAGACCACTGACCCGTTGGTTCGATTTCTTCACGAAAGCGATACAAAAAAGATATAATGCTCAGCGAACCCCTAGAGCGAGGAGGACCCACTGGGCTACTTTTGCACGCGATAGGGAAAAATGGAGGAGTTGCTGGTACCTGCTCGAGTCACTCGACGATCAACGGGACGAGAGGTAATACAGGTGATAGCGTACTATGAAAGGCTTTTTGTAAAGCAAACTCAGTGTAAAAATTGATATTTCTCAAGCTATCGAGTGACTACAGAACGTAAATGAAAGGGAAAGAAAGAATGTAATCTAACAATTAGAAAATAGTCACGACCATGCGGTTCTCTCGTTGAAACATAGAAGACTTCTTTGATACATAAAAGTTTTCTTCGCAATAGAAGTCTTCATGGAAGTTTTTCTGTGACATAGCACTAAAATCAAAGTTTCTCAGGATCAAAATTTGCTACATAGTACCAAATATTCGCTGGAAATTTAATACAGCTTACTCTAAAAGCAAAGCGTACTTCTCTTTTAGTTATCACTTTGTGCTTTCAGGCACCAAGTTTATTGCTAGAATTCACAGTTCTCAAGTTACCAGATATTCACCAATAATCCAGATAGATAGGCTCCTTAAGTAAGTTTGGATACACGAGCACTTTTCATTTAAATGCGACAGCATCCAAGCAATTAGTGATGAAAAGTGAAGAATTTTAGAACTACAGAGTGTTCCTTTCACTAAAATACGTTTTTAGAAGCCAATTCAATGACAATCCAAATTTTTCATAGCGGCAAAGTCTAGTTCGCATCAAGATTCTAGTTTATAGTACCAGAAAACCCGCTGTGGCTGTGCATCTGGATCAACGCACTTGGGGAACAAAATTTTGTTCTTTTATCAATAGGATAATGTAATATGAAGGTCCTTCGGAAATTAAGCTTGGTTTAAGATCGAAATTTTTCAACTTATCAAATGACCACAAAAGCATGAAACAAAAAGAAAGAACTGAATGCTACATACCTACTGGAAGTATGTTTCCTTTCAAAAAGAAGTTCTTTCGCTCAAACATAAAATAATCTCCAGCAGATGAACGTTCTCTTTACCAAAAAGCCCCTTAAAGTGCCATCTGTGGAGCTTCATCATTTAATGATGTTAATGTGCCCTAAGAACCTCAAATTATCGAATAGATTTCTATTTCCAAAGAAGAATGTAGATAAGAACTCGCCGTCAACACGCCGCAAGCGCGGCGCACGCTATGTACCAAAAGCGGTATATGTGATTGCTAAGTTGATAATTTACAATGTCCGTGCTCATAGATTTTCTCTTCTAAAACATCATGTTAAGATTTAATCGTTGTAATATGCGTATATTTGTATGCTCTTTATGACACAAATTACGCACATTAGAACAACAAAGAAGCAATGTGCATATTTTTGTTTTATAAGAAAGACAAAGGAGCAATGTTTTAGGAATAATTCGAAAAAACAACAACTTGTGTGCTAAAAGCAGTGAGACCCGTACTGTGAAAAATGTGAAACCCTGTGAAGAGGGATCAACAGAGTATCTGAACAAAATGTCTTGCATATGTTGCTTTCGAGTGCACTCTTAACTGTATAACAAGGAAGTAAGGAGTGATAAGGAGTAACAAGGAGCGTAATGACAATGAGGAGATAGAACGATAATAGTGGTCTTGCAAAGAATGGAGCATTCCAAATTATATGGCCCATATACGACTCGTATCGCGCTCAGATAGACGAGGAATCATGAGTGCATTAAAAACACAAAAGGTGTGAAATATCTAAAACATGAGCATACCTCACAGGATCTAGTTCCATCAAAATCCAGCATTACTGGATTGTGACGGCATATTCTGAACGGCCGATGATCCTGGCGATGGTGAGCAGGATGGTGAAACAGCTATGTTCGGTTCGATCTGGCTACTCCTTGTTTCAGCGCATGGATGAAGCCACGGTGTTGCAGGACGAGAAGGATGTCTCAAATTATTATGGTTACTAAAAGCATAGTCATGCTATTTTCACCTCAGCAGTTGAATGTGTATCCACCGTACCCTGATACACCGAAGTAACACGAGAGCAAAGTTGATTCACAGCTCAAACTGCTCCGGTCGGACTGAAACGTGTCACACTAAACTGGTTCAAAAAAGAAGCACATCTAGCACTTAAGACCAGTTTAAGTATGCTCAAAGAAAGCTTATAAAATTCAATTTTTTTCAAAACTTCAAAGTCTGCACTTAGAGATTCAACTTTGCCAAACTACCAGTTAAAGTTATTTTTAAAAAAACTCAACACCTGATTGTGCGCATTAAGAGGTGGGAGTTTCTTAAAGAGTCGACACGAGGTTGTGTGTAGCCACCACAATTTTTGCTGAGGCCGTTTCGGCTGCTCGTGTTGATAAACTCTAAAAAGGTAAATGCAACATGTGATTATCTTAAACAAGCCCTCTTATTTCTTTAGCAAAAAGAGAAAAAATTGATAGAAAATTTAGATTTGCATAGTAAACAACAACTTCTCTTCAAAGACACTTACCATTTTGAACGTCGTCCACGGGTAGCCTCGTTGCTTCCAGGGACGACCGCTCAGAGAGGGTGTCAGCCACGTGAACGGAGCGCGCGGTTGACTGAGGCAGAAAAATCGATAAGAGATATGCCTCGAGACAGACCACGTACAGAAGACAAACAGTCTCATCTTGTCGTGCTTCTATCGTGTCGAGTTCGCCTTACGTTCGCCTCTCGTTGTCCCCCGTTGCTGTCGCTCTTGAATTTGTCCAACTAATTAGTGTATTCTCTCATATTCAGTATCAAGCCCAACCAATAGTTTATTAGTTAATTCATTTGATTGTTGCAGAACCACTCCGTTGTTCTGCAATACGACTACATGTCTCAGCCTGTGCTGAACCGCAAACTTCTTAAAGGCACCTTGCCTTTACTCACTGCTATCTAAATGCATTGCTTCATTCTCGAATAGACTCAGCGATAAACTGTCAACGACAACCGTGGCCGGGTGATTGTGATGCAAGATGCGATGTGGCGCGGGACTGACTTCCATCCCTAATACGTTCCGGCAACCAACATCGAACGCCTTACGGAACGTTATAGCCGCCTAGATAGGCGTAGCTGGAGCACTCTGAAATGTTCGTTTCAATGAGCGATAATGGGGCATTGAAAATCCATTCGTTCGTCATGAAAGTCGTTTTCGCTAAATTTAGTTAAAAGCCAATCTTTCCACAGGCGTTGCCGAAATCGGTCCGCATTCTTTCTGCTTGGCTAATGCTTGGTATTACGAGGACGACATCATCTTGAACATTGTTGAAAAATTTTCAGAAGAAAAAGCAACCAAACAGCAATACTTCAGTATGCTTCCGTTGCATTGCTGGCAAAGGTCATATGGAAAATCTAAGATGCAAACAGATTTCTTCTCTATCGTAAATGTATCGCAGTATTTTCGGATATAATTGATCGCGATTCAACTCTAGTAATCAACCTTAATTGTTAACACATGTTATTACATGATCTTGCTTAACTATCACTTATCCTACTGGCAATACAAACTAGCAGTATGGTTCATTTCTGTTTGTACTCTTCCAATAAGAAGTAATATTAGCATGTAAGTTGATACATCAGTCAATTTCTTTGCAATCGCTTTGACAAAAGTATTTGTAACTGTGACTCATTTAGACTCGGAGCAGAGCTATGTGCGCTCGTAACGCTAGGAGGCACTGAAGGAGATCAGGACAGCGCCGAGCGCTGCCACACTGCAATTGCACTAAAAGTGAGTAACACAGGGAATTGATAAGGAGGAAGCCAAAAATACGTTCACTGCTTGTGTCCATGTCAAAAGTTTTCGCTTTCTTCTCATCACTTCGGCCCTACAAGCACTTAGTTCCACGTAAAAAAGTTTCTTCTTGCTTGGCGTACGCTTTTCCTAGCTGTAAACTAAACATGAGTTTCTTGCGCAAATTACAGGTTTTCTAACAGTCTCTCCTCTGTTACAACAAACTTGTAGCATTTTCTAACATCATCTGTTTCTTTGCTTAATCTGTTATCATTCCGTCTCAATTGATAGCACTTAAGATACATTGTTCGCTTATCTCTTATCTCTCTATCACGATAGATTAGTGTTGTAGTTCATTTATGATAGTAGGCTTCTCAGAAAAGGTGTTCGACACACATATGTCACTTTATTAAATGATTTTCCTTCATAATCCACTATCACAAAAACGTTTTGATTCTTCTCTGTTATCGAGCAGGTATTTTCAAATTAACCTCTGTCGTTGGGCGTAAGCTTTCGACTAGAGTCGTAATCATCCTTCAAAGAGGTAAACTTTTCAGAATTTACAACATACTTGTTTTTCATAAACGTCGATCAGTACTGTTGTAACACAAATTATGTTTCACACGCATTGCCGTTATTGCGCGTATTTTTTTTTTGCCGTACAAAGCTCTTCCCTCAGACTGCCAGTTAATGTTCGTTTGCACAGATCTCATCGATTTCCAAAGTGTGCTTTTTTTTGCAGGAAAAATTTCATTACAATTCTGTAGCAAAAAAAGGATTTGTGTTTCACACATTCGTATTTCTCGCACACACCTCTTTCCCTAATTTATTAGCAACCATTCTACAGCGTAAGTTGCGGACATTGTGCTTGTTCTGAAGAGACGTTTCAATGCACTGTAACAGGTAAAATATGATTGAGAATCAGACATGCAGATCATCCCTTGTTGGCAAGTGTGTGTGTGAGTGACTTTGATTTACCAACTCTACCGATCGATTATTCATTATTCACATTTTCTCGATGATATCTACTACACAATTATATGCTCTTCGTGCATAGACATAGGCTGTTCAGGCTTAAGCTTATGCTTAGGCTCAGTGGTGTGTTTATACATTTTTAGACACCTTATTGATCAGTTTCCACAGTGTTTTTTCCACAATGCTTATCCCAGTACTTGTAGCATTCAATTCGTTTCTTCGTCTTCTTCCTGATCATCTTAGAATACCGGTATAGCACGTCTCCTTGCAATCTCGTAAATAGCCTCGCTATGACACTCCATGTTGCGCCGTTGTTGACTTTCAGAGTCGGTTGGGCACAGGGTGGAGCTCGGCTCCACGCGCTTAGCGACAACCATCGCAACCACTCGGCCACGGCGCCCAAGGCGCGTTCAATTGGCAGTGTAAAAAAGAAGTGAAAAGCCCGAACCCATAAAACAGTAAAAGGAAGTTTCTTTTACAATTCCGACCCAAAAAATCACATATGTTAAAGAAACGAAGAAATTATTTCTGAATAAATAACGATAATCCGCATCACAACGCGCGGCGGGTGTGAGACACAAATTGATTTTCTCTGATGCAGAGCTGTTAAAAGGTCTTTCAAAAAAATAACCCTTTGTAAACTTTCAAGATTTACGCTAGCTAAACAATAGTGATAGTTCAAGGAAAAAGCTCTTTTCTGCAAAAAATACGGGTGATGATGCTTAACGTGTACGATACACTATTTTATCTTCACTGTCACAGCACTGTGAGAAGGCTTTTTCGAAAAGCAGGAACATTATTAGATTTTTTTAAATTTTAACTTTTCATTATTTGATGATTAATGGAAAATCTTTGCTTGGCAAAAGTGGTCCCTTTAAATATCCCTGCTGCTAATAAAAAAGGTTCAGTATTTGTAACTTTTTTTCTAAAGCTGTTTCCGAGATGGTCAGATTAGTGTTCACTGCATAGTAATATTGCAGTATAATACAGAATATAGTGGTGAAATCCAGCAGTACGGTAGCATAATAGAACAAAATGCAGCGGCTTCAGTTTCGGCAAAGCTCGTCCATTTCAGAGAATGTAAAGGCCAAATTGATCTTTCATTTCTCATTCAAAAACCTCCATAACCCCAATAGAGAACTCAAAAAAGATCTATTGGATCGCATAGTGAAAAGCAATTAGTAAGAACACTTATCATTTAGGTGTTTTGGGTCTTTCGATTATTCACCGAAGACCAACCGATTAGAATCAGAGAACAAGTGAGGCTCTGCCTGACTTAAACCGGGAAAACTAGCCTGACGTGTGGTGCAATTTTACCAGTTATTACGAGACAGTTATCTTTCGATTCATTTTTGAGCCTTTACTATATATCCAAAAGGCTTCCTAAATTTACACGGGCATGTTTTTGATTCCTGTGCGAGGACCATGAATTTGACGTCAATCTTCACCTTGATGCTTTTGCTCTTGCTCCTGAGAGAAGCGTAGTAAGGTTTTTTGGCCAGAGTTTCATAGTCCCATAAGGTGTTATTTTACACGGATTTAGAGTGTTCTACCTGTTTTGCCGGTGGAGGCACAATGAATGAAGGCATATTGTCGTCAGACTTTTCGTATAGGGTCGTCCAATTTCCACTGAATCTAACCTGAAGAGCTCTTACCTTATCGTAGCCATTAGAGATGACTTTTTTTTTTCGCTCCAGCCTTAGGGTTTCTATCTTATATTCATTACTTGTACACACTGACAGCTGTTCAGAACATGTTCTCCATAAGTAAACGCTTTGAGTGTGATGGATGGGAAGATAGGAAGTGAACCATATGCATTTGTCACTCGGTTTACGGCACCATTTTGTGTTGTAAAAGCTCCCGGACAGGTTGACATGAATGATCAAAATGTAAACTAATTTGTATCTGTTTTACTGTGTGAAGTTGATGTACTCTGACTTGCAGTTGTTCAGTAGTGAAATCTGTCCATCTTGTCTTGTGGTGAGCAGACGATAAAACAATCATCTATATACCTGCAATAGAACAACGGCCTGAGATCGATTATTGGGACTTCCAATTTGGACACAAAGGCTATAACAAGGGTTTGAGCTAGTCGATGTACCATTACCAGCCCTCTGATTTGTACGAAATAATTCCCGGACCAAAGAGAGCCATAGCCTGTCGAATGGACAAACCATACTTGTTTCTGGTTGCTTTGCTCTCCGTTAGAAGCTCGTAGATGCCTTGCATCGCGAACTTATTCGACACGTTTGTATAACCTTTTGCTTACCGCGCCATTTTCCGTTTGTGGGCGACTCGGACGGCTACGAAGAGAGGCTGCCGATGCGTGCTAAAATGCCAGTTGGTAGTTTTCTAATGAATCTATACTCCTTACGCCAATAAATGGGATTTATGTGGTAGCAAATAGTCAAATGCGATAGAACAAACTTCAATAAGGATTCATCCATACCGGAGACGCGTGCAACTACCACTACACCACTGAGGTACATTTGCGCCACCACTCAATCTTCCACTCTCTGTGTTAGCCATCAGCAACCAACAGAGATAGTGGTGTAGTGGTAGGAGCGCGCGTCCCCGGTATGGGTGAAACGCAGATTCAATTCCCATCTGAGACGTTTTTTGCTCATCACCCAATTCGCCTAGATGTATAAAAAGAGATGTGAAAGAATGAGTGGTGGCGCAAATGTGCCTCAGTGGTGTAGGGGTAGTAGCACGCGTCTCAGGTGTGGGTGAAACGCGGTCCGATTCCCGCCTGAGCTTTGCTCACCGTTCAATTCTCTTAGGTATATATGAAACATAAGAACATTGCCAAAAATACAGTAAAAATACTAGAAATCTCATTAAGCATATTTTCACCTGACGTACTTTAGCTGCTTCATTTATAATCTAAGCTTTCGAAGGAAAAAATCAAGCATTCATGAAAATTCTGTGTATAGAACCTTTATCGAACATTTCTCCGATAATTCAATCATGTTTACCCACTATTCAATAAAATTCATCTTTTCTTTGTCTCAGTTTTCATATACCTTATTGCATGAAGCACAAAAATTGCATTAATCGCTTTCCAAAGAATCCATTCTTTATTGAGCATAAATAGAAGTGATCAAATGAATTTCACCTATACGATAGCTACCGATGTAATAGGGTTGGAAAGAAAGCTCTGGTGCTCTTTAATGAGTGAGTATGAGGAAACTCTCATGCACATCATGTGAACATTCCAGTATCTTCTATGAGATTTTTTCACTAAAGGCCTGAATGTTATTCGTCATTAGTTATGCTTTGTTTTCAGCCGCTGCCATGTTCAAGGACATAATCGAAGTTTGTGTTTTGTTGCGTCATTATTGCACAAAAGAGTCATTCACGGCGAGCTGCGGTCGATGAATTCAACGAAGTGAAAGGTAGGGCTCAGCAAGCGAATCTTCTGCTGAACGCTGGCTCCAGTTCTTTTCAATGCCGCAGATTTAGACCTCGGAGGTAAGCATCAATCGGGACGCTCGATTTGAATTATTCGATAAAGCTGAAGAAGCATGTGAATAGTTTTTTGATTCCGTCTCGAAACAATTGTCGACTTCGACCAGAATCAAAATTCGGCGGACAAGTGGTAGAATGCCATAGAAAACGATGCCTTTTATTCTGCAGAATAGCTATTATTGTTTTTGTTTGAAATTAATGTACATTGCGATTTTTTAAAAGTGCCCGTAACTTCCTTTTCAACCTATTACTAAGTAAGTGCTGCAGGTGCCATGACACCGAAAGCAACAACATATGAACTCTAGTTCTCTGTCGTGGATTTTCATAAAAAGTAGTAAAATTGCCCGAAATATTTCGTATCCTTATCTTTCTCATTTTTATCCTCACATCTTTGTCACGAAAGGGGCGTGTAGCGCAATTGCTCAAGGTGCTTTACGATAGACATGAAACCCTACCTCGTCTTGACCCCACGTAGTGCCCTCCCTCAGAGATTTTTGTTATTACAGAAACCCTGACTTCAAAATCAACACTTCATCTCTTTTATTTTTTAGATATACATCTATTCACTCTTATAGCTTTTATTAAAGCGAAACTCTTCGGGCTTCAACCTTTATGGTTCTTCTCCGTCGTCGGGACAAAATGAAGAAAGGGCTTTTTTGCTTAACAAGAGCTTTTTATAAGAGTATCGGTGGTCAATCAAAAGCTCAAATATCAGAAAACAGCTGTATGTGTTCACTTCCTGAAAAAGCAATTTTTTGCAGTGCCGCATTCAAGCTAATATTATTTTTCACACGTGTCGTGTGCGTTTACTACTACCACCACACCTATATTTCGCTGTACAAAGGTTTCTTTTCAAAGTCCAATGAATCTTCACATAACGTAATTATTGGTGATATAGATAAGTACATTTCTTGAAAAAGTCTTATTATAGTCTTGTAGGATCGAAATTAAGCTACATTCCCTATTCGTTGCCCGCTTTTATTATTATTGCGTTTATACCCCGCTGCACAAAGCATTTTTTCTAACTTATTATTAGCTAATATATGGAATAGATCTCTGTGAATTCAAATATACACTTGTTCTTAGAAAGGCTTCCTTACAGCGCTATAGCGTGGGAATTGATTTTGTGTTTTGCACGCGTCGCGCGTTATCGAGCGGATTTTCTTTATTTCTTTAAGAACTTGTTCACTGTTTCGCAGACAACTCGAAATTTTATGTATTGCAATTCTAACAAAAATTTTCTTCTATAGCTTAAGAGCTTAGACCTTTCTTTTTTGATGATGTTGCTTTTTAAATCCCCCTTAAGTTTAGGCCCAGTCCCAGGCCAAACAACCTAAGCTTAAACGACGAAAAACATGAACATGTAGAGAAATCTTGTAGCACTAGAGTTATGCGTTTTAGCTGTGGCTTCTTGCAAAGCGGGGAAAAACCTGAATTCAATGACAGAAATCGATACTTATCCGTGAAAGCACCTTCATGCTCTATCGATACCACAGCCGCTATGTACCCTACCGACAATGCGCAGTATATGTGAGACTTGATCTCATTTCTCTTACTACATTCCAGTGAAACGATTTTTTCGGAATACAAGGACAGTGTTGGAATCACCGAAATTTACGATATCGAGTGGTTATTCCATAGTTTAGGTTACTTATAGTAAGTATATCCATAATACCACAAACGTCTAAAGGAGACAGGACCTGGGATCAAGCCGAAGCAGGGTCCCATGTATACGCAAAGCTCCTCAAGCAACTGCGCTGCACGTCACTTTGAAGATAAAGACATGAGAATAAAGATAAGGAGGACATAGTTATTAAATATTCACATAATATCATTGCTACTCGAAGTCAATCCATGCGAGGGAACTCAAGTTCATATTCTGCTGCTTTGATTGCCATAGTGTGTTGCGCACTCAAGTCTACATTCAGTGCCTAAATCGGTATTGTTGACCTTTTACAAAATCAACTTCACCTTCAAAATTGTAATGATTTGCGCCATCGATAATTTAATTCAGCAGGAAGCCACCCATAGACCCAAACTGAGCGAAGAGAGCAAGCCAAGTGTAGAAAACAAATTGTCGAGATTTAGGCTTTTGATTATTTACTAAATTTTTTGAGGTTTTTTTCCCACGATAAAAGCTTTAAACAACTTTTCCAAATGATATATTTATGGATACATGTATACAATAATCCTGTTGGTTTTAATCAATTGAGATTCTTTTTTTTTGAGTATAACTATGTGCGTTTATGAACTATGACAAGGTCATATCGTGATTTTGTATACTCATTTCACTCTTGTAGTGATTAGGAATACGGATGAATCTATTTGCACCTAAAAATAATCCCATATACAAGGTGCGAGGAAACTTACATTGATTATCAGTCCAAATTCTTTCTATTTTGAGTGCCACTTGCAGTGGTATGATGTTATACTTATACCCAATATGTGGAGTACTGTGCGTTGTAGCGTAAATAAGAGCGCTGTGAAAGAACGAGCGTCGGTATTGCAATGGTTAGCATACGCTCTCGGAAAAAGTGAGATCTGGGTTCGAATCCCAGCTGACGCAAACGTTTTTGCACACTACTCCACTTATATGAATTAATTCAGAAATTTCAACAGTAAAATCACTGCATAAAGCGTCGTGACCGACTGGTTATGATACTGGTCACGGCGCGCGTGGAGCTGAGCTCCACCCCGCACCCCCTCCACCCTTCCCCCTTCCCCCGCCCCCACCCCACCCCTTCACTCTCGGCAGTCAAGAAGAACGTCCTATTGAACGCCACAGGCAGGCTTTCTTCAGGATTGCAAGGAGACATACTCGTCCAGTATTCTACGTAATACATGAGAAAGACCACTGCGCGAAACCCAGTCATCTAGCATTCAATTCGTTTAATCATTCTCTCTAATGTCGTTGAATACTGTTTGAGCGAGCTTCGTCGCAGTCACGAGGCTAGCCTGGCCGTGACGCTTTATAGGACGCTGTTATTATCTGTCGGAGAGAGTTGGGGTGGTGCCGAACTCCACGTCACCGCGGCGAGCACCACAACCTTTTGTCCACGGCGCCCCTAACTCAACCTAACGAAGAAATTATTACGTTTGTTAAATGAATAACTGCAATATCAAACAAAAATGCAACAGATTCTCTAAAACTGTCTTCTTTAGCCTTTGCTCACTTACGAAGTCGCTTTCGAAGATTTCTAACGTTGCTCGAACACGTTTGAACAGTAATGTCGTCCCAGCCGCCTGTCAGAGCCGTTTTAAAAGCGTCTAGGGTAGTGTAGATAGTAGCCGAGACTTTCTCCTCCAGTACGAACCACACGGATTAGACCATTGGGTGAGATTCGGCAAGATTGACGGTCAAATGTCTTTGCGCCAGAAGCATAGAAACAGCTCTTGACAGAAGACATTCGTTGAGCGCACCGAATGCCAAACCATCACAGAGACCCGAAAATCACTCCTACTCATGGTTTTTGCTACTGTGGACTTCCGTTGACTTCCTTGAGCACCTGACGCCGATTGTAACAAGCGGAATTGTTCAACTGTAAATATCTTCTCATCTGTCAAAACTACCTTCAATAGACGAGTACCAGCAACTACGCGAATCATTCGGCGTGCCTTTAAAAGCCGTTCTTCTTCCATCTTCATGTCCAGAAAGTGAACTCAAGCGATCTTGTAGTTGTGCACGTTTAGCTTATTTCCAAGCATTAGTTTCGGGCGCTCCACTGGCTGATCCCGAGCCTGACGATCCTTTATGCGCAATGATACATTCATTTTTATAATCTGTAGCTTTATCACAACTGAAGGCAGATTGATAAATAAGGCAGATTCTATATTAAAGCTGAACTATGACTTCAGGAAAATTTCAGAATTGATAGAAGAAAATATGTTAGTGCTAAAATCAGCAAAATACAAAGTTGACAAAATTTTTTTCGCACTCTGTAAGAAAAGACGTCAAGTTGCTTCTGTGGAGCTTGCGTCTTTCAACAGTCAAAGCAGTGAGCTTGACCGCCGTTAAGCCAGAACTTTATAATTATTGCGAAAAAATTTTCAAGATAAAGCGTGAAGACTACGACTATGATGGATGTCATAGAAGTTAAGAAATGTATATATTCCAGATACAATGAGATAGAGCGCTCTATACGTAGTCAAAAATTTGATACTCCCAGGCAAATCTAGACAACTTTGTTGCCACCGGAGAGAAGAGAGGTTTAGCTTGCTAGAAAATAGCGCCGAGTCGAGATACGATCTTGTGTATTTCGCAAGAAACCTCTACCAACCGCAGAACGAGCACCATCAATGATAATGACATGGGGATTAGGATTCGGAGGATAAGAACATGGAGACAGTCAGACCATATGATAACAGGTTTTGAGCCTTTTGTAAGGCCTGTTGTGGCAGTTAAATAGGACTTAACAGGTCTGTTTCGCCTTTCCAGGCTCGTCACTACTACGGTGCTCTTCGGTTCAGCCTATCCCAAAGCAAATGCTCATCTACTCGTGAAGGACTTGACGCCGAATAACCATTCGCTGCATGTCAGATGATAAATTTCTCAAAAATGCAGTGACCTAAAGTCGAGCACGTTGGTGTTGAAAATAATCTTACCTCTTCATTGATGCGGAAGGCGAAACGGGCCTCTCTAGCACTGTATAAGTGCCATATCACTCCTCGAAAATGGCTATAAATACGCTATCATGTTATCAGATTATTGGTGGTTTAAAAGATGTCTACAAAAGCAGACAAATGAAGAGGCAAAATTTAGATAGTTTCATTGTTCCTGGTGGTCTATTCACAAGCGGAAAATCAAGCTCATCACTGCTTTCGATGTTACACTATGCTGTATATTGAAGGCCAGCTCTATTACCTAAGTCCGTATTGTTGTTCTTTAGCGACGGCATGGAGCCACAGCTCTTCACTCATATCATAACAGCGTCCTTTCTCCTGATCTCTCACCGATGGCACTTGAGAGAGGAGAAGAAGAAATCAATGACGAGGCGATGAACGGAGGTCGAAGCCTTAAATACTCTGTGCCGACATTGGATTCTAACTACCCAGGGAGTTCTGAATTCGACAAGGAAATAAGTTTGGAGAAGGTATGCTTAGCTTCTGCTACTTTCTCATGTAAATTTCGAGCGACAATGACCAGCTCTGCCTGAATACTAGAGTATAAAAAAGATTTCTTTTCTTTAGACTTTCAAATCTCCTCTCGATGCAGAGGTGCATTTCGAAACACACAGAAAGCCAGTTGTCTGGGTGAGTTCAAATCTATTTATCTCTCAGCTCTCACGCTATATTTTGGCATTTTAAGGATAGGTGTAGTAGGAGAACTTGTTTTATTTGGCTCATAAGGGTTCGTTTTGATTCGTCTACTACAAAGAGGTTCACATGCTTATATTGCTGTACTGCTGTCTCTTAAAAAACCGTGGATTGCGACGATCGTGACAAGCCGTTCGCGTCGAAACACAAGCTCTGAAAACGCATTGCCGTCCACCATTTGCGACTAATCACGATTTTTAGAATTTCCGAAGTTTTCTACATTGAAAGTTATTTTAGGAGTGGACACAAATATTCTTGCGAAAGATGTGGTAAAATGTTTGCTAGCTGAGGTGAGAGTAATCAGCTCTATTCTCACTTATATTTAGCACTTTTTAATAAGCTTATTTTTTAAGGTATAGTATTTTATTTAAGTGAATAAAGGGTGCGCGGTTTTGAGTAAAGAACAGCCTATCTTCCGCTTCACTCACGCCCCAACTTCAACATAATGGGTGACGCTTTACGCGGAAACTAACTGTAGCAATAGCTATCCTACTGTCGATAATTTTTTCGTACGCAACAATAATTTTTTGAATTTATAAAATTTTTGCACTTTTAAGGGCGAAGAAAACATATACGAGTGGTCCATGAGTATTTTCTCTTCACATGTCATCATGAGGGATGTAATTATCCTGGATACAGGAGTAGAACGGTAATTTTTTTAAAATAATGTTAAATGAAGAATACATTTTTTGTTTCTTATCCCTACTGTCATTGAATATTCAATTCTACTTCATGCAATGAGGAAGTTCTTGACGAATGGACATATATTTTATTCACTATAAAAATCCTCATGAGCTAAAATATGAGAGGTAATAAAATTACAAATAAAAAGCTAAGGACCGGTGCTAAAATTGTGATGAATTCCTGAAAAGCATATACACATGCATATTAGATAATTATAAAATACTCTAGGATTATCTAATATGCATGTGTATATGCTTTATATGCCAGTAGCGTTTATAACTGTCAGTATTGATAATCAAATGGAATCGCCTCAAGCAGCCACCTGTATTTTCCGTGTAATCACGTATATGCGTACTAACATTTATAGAATAAAGATCGCGAAAGTACGTAACCGACTTGTTCTTGTAATTTTTCCTCACAAGAAGGTACAGTTATTCTCACCTGTCTTTGCAAACTATATTTGATCGATGCTGCAAATGTTATCCGCTATCTCTCAGTGGCGCTGCAATCGCGTGGAATTGTCGTATCAGCTACCGCATTAAATAATCTTACTTTTGCCCTCGCAGGTATCGATAGTTTTTTCGTTAATGCTGGAGTTCTCTAGAAAATCACATCATTTGTATATTGATCGGCTAACATGCCCAATCCAACCATTCTTTTGTGACAAAAATTTCCCACTCTAGAAGAGTGGTAAATTTTCGAACAACTCTTACTTATTACTCCACGAATAATGAGAGATCTGTCGTCTACTTGCCTCAAATCAATCTTTTTGCTTGTTGTTTCTTGTTGGGAAATCACATGGAATTTGATGCGACTAACCGCCTCAAAATAGTGCTATAGGTACGAAGCAAGAAGTAGTCGCCATGGTGTATCGTAGCCGAGTTTGTTTTGTTCTTTTGCAGTGACGTCTCGTTGAACTTGAGACTTGATCGTCTCTCACCGGTCGCCTCACCGCCTAACGTCTTACATGAGAGCAGCAGTGTGTGGAGCACTAAAGCAGAAGTTCCTGCTCTTGTAGCCGTTTCTGCTTCGTGAAACCCGAGGTCAGTCAAAGCAGAACGATCCTCACGTTTTCACCAAATCAAGCAGTCGTCTGCTGTTGTGGACTGAAGGAAATTTACTACCTTGCGACTAGTAGCTATTAAGACGGCAGTGATTTCTAGTGCGGTTTACCTTCAGCTGGGCTATCCAGGTGAAAATGTCGGACTATCTGCCACCTTCGAAAAGCTCTGTTGGGAGGGAAAACAGAGAAAATTCCTGTGTATATCGCAATACAACACCCAGGATCACTTTCATGTCACGATGAAATGTTGAGCGGTTTGAGAGGAGACGGCTTGTAATACCGGATGCATTACTTCTGTTTGTTTACTTGAGTCTGCTATTCTTATATCATTAAAACATCACAATCCTAAGATCTATCGTTCAAAGATGATGGCTGTAGTTGGTGTCGAAATATGATATCGAAATGCTGGTGGACTTCTAAGCAAACGGTTTGAATTTTTCATCAAAAATTTCAGCTGATTGTAAACCAATGAAAAGAATCGGCGACGTTACTATGATAAAGTAGATTCTATATGGATTATTCTTCTTTAAGCCAATGGACCGCCCACTGCTCTTGACTATAATGACTAAGAACGCCTTTGCATTGAAGTCATGGAGAAACACAAAACAGACCATTGAAACCGGAAATTAATGCTGCCGGAACCGGTAACAAATGATGAATTTTTGGGTTGCATAAGATACAAACTCAAAGGAATATGCCCCATAAAACTCCCTGGAAGTTCTCTCTTGTTGTGCGTTTATACAAGGTAACCCCGATTCTTCTGAAGCATTAATCTTTGTGTCCTATGTCGAACCGCACATCACAATGACTTTGACGTAATCGCCTCTTAAGAAAAGAAATCCGGGGGAGCGCCTTATAAACTTAAGTGAGATTTTTTCTTGTTATCATTTGCTTTTGTTGTTTTTGCGACGAGTGGCACTTACAGGTGTGATATTCTCTGTGGTTGTTTGTTATAGTGAAAGGGAGTTTTTTCTTAAAAATTTTTGTAAACAACTGGTAGCTCATCCAGTGCATATGCCTTGGACACGATGGTGGAGGCGATCAATGCCAAGAGGTGTCTTATAAAAGTTTATCACTTTCTTGACGAGAGACTATTGCTGTTGAAGATGGAGTGTGGGTAATGAAGAGGCTCAGAATCGGGCACTGTGCGTCGTCACTGACAAGCGATTTGTTCTTTATTAATTATTAATCGCTATAGTAACTTTCCTGTCAGATTTTGAATGGGAGAATATCAAAGCTGCAAGAGAAACGCCGTATTATCTTTTGTACAAGTCACATAACCCAATCAAGTAGTGAGTGCATGTACTATCATAATGGGCGACTGTATTTTCTCACTTATGCGATTATATGCGCTAAAACGATCGCAGGGTTATAAAAGAGCATGTAGTACACATAGGATAAGAGAAGCAGGACTATGTGGAATGGCATTTGCAGCAAAGGAAGGAGGCTCAATAAAAACCGCTATTGTGGCTGGTATGACATTCATTGGTGTCACAGTGAGCACAACGAGAAATAGTGAGGAGTCCAATGCGTAGTAAAACCGAAATCAGGCACGGTAGCGAAAGAGTTAAGATAAACGTTAGAAATAACGTCTGCGTCTTCATCTATTATTCCATACATTGTTTTCGACTGATACTCTTCTGTATTTTGAAGCATTGAATGATACTCCATTAATGTTGAGAAGTTAAGAGCGTCTGAACGATCTCTTTTGAATTACATTTGATATATGCAGTATCAACCCGAATTGGTCAGTTAGATTCTCCGAAATGTTCTTACATCGAAAGTCACGGATTTATTTCGGGAGTGAAATACATATGAGCAGTTTATTCAAAGAGAAGTTTCGATTTCAGACGATGAGAATTACGGAACTGAACCTGATAAGAATAAAAGTATTTCTTTTATGAACCCTTTGTAGGCAAGAATGAAATCATCTGCATAGGCAGTTGCAAGTGATTTACGTATCACGGAGTAGTACTCGTTTATGTGACTTTTTGCAAAAGGTCAATATAGTAGGATCCCATCACCGGCGAACTCTCATGCTGAGTGTGCACTAATACAATTGAGCTGATAGAAAAGAGTAAATAAATTTAGAAATAAAACACGATAAAGCGCTTGCATTAATCACTTGCTAAAAAAACCTCTATCCTTTGGCTTTCAATAGGCATTATTGGAGGTGATCAAATGCAAATCTGGTTTTTGTAATAGCTATCGATGTATCAGTTGAGCGCTACTATTGTCCCAATGTTTTTCATGCATCATCACTCAAATTCAAGAGTATGCAACTTGAAAGTGTAGTTATTTCACTATTCATCGGTTTGTTTAGGCATTAATTAGACACGTTTGTATGGTACACACGAACTATCCACCACACGTGTGTGAGAACTGTGGAGAGGCAATCACTGGTCCGAGAGAGTTGTGGAAACACAGCTGAAAGCATTGCTCAAAAACGCAATTTCGTGAGTATTTTACATTTTTAGAGTTCTTTGTCAATCTATTAATAATTTCTTTTGCAACAAAAGATTATGAGACGCATAGCAGGAGAATACTGTTTTCATTTACAACAAACTGATACTCGGACACCTTAAATGATGCGAAATATAATTGGCGCTAAAGTTTGGCGCTTTCAGTTTCATAAAAATCAAATCGTGATAATTAGGCTTAAAGGCATCTTTTTTTGATTGAAATAACATTCGTTACAACGAACACATTTTTGTGAACGAGAAATGAGCTTGATTCCTGCAGAATAAAAATCGGAGTGCCAGCATTTGACGAGCTCTTGTAAAGCTTTTTCTGCATCGTGTTGATAGTGGGCCATTTGCATTGCAATAAGTTAACGAGAAACCTGAAAAACGGTCGTCGATGGACACAAGGTCCTGCAGTTACATAATTCGAGGCAAAATTCGTACCTTATTTCGTTCGACTTGTGAAGAGTCCGTTGTGCGACATGTGGCTGTCGAGTGGCTGTAAACAGTAGCCATACTTTTGTGCCAGCTTTCGTCGTCCTCTCAGTTTGCTCCAAATGGTGGCAAAGACTAACCTGACCGATGATGAGTTTTTTTGGAGCATTTCAGGTAGGCTTAAGATATCAGCTTCAATTATTGCTTTCTCAAGACTCTGACAAGGTTCATATGAAGATGGTTGATGTTAATTCCTTGTTGGAATGCGTCATTTTGACAAATCTTTCCGAACCCCCGCTGCACCGTACATTCGTCAGCAGTTCCTAGGCCAAATGTGCTGCTGATGTTTTGAGTTGTTTCTGCTGCCTTGCGACCAATTCTAAATTTATTGTCTGAAAACCGCCATAACTTCTGCATCAACCTTTTCATAATCTAAAAGAGATAAGGAATAAATATCAATGTCATTAGCAGCGAAACGAAGAGCAAAAAAATGCCTGCTATAATTATGTATAAGGTAATCATTTTTAATTCGAAATTATCTCATAGTCGAACGCTGCATTTCAACAATGTACAAACCACCATTACTTTGCACCAACCGAATAAAAACTTGGCCATACAATTCAATTAGTAATATAGTAGTATACATATTTTGAGTCCTTCATGAGATCTGTTATGGCACGTTTATAGTGTTAGACGTATGATCAGTAACAGGGTGCCTCTTGACTCAGTTTCTTGTGAGGGGATAGACCTCCTACATATAAAGAGATCGACGTCGGATGATACTATGGCTCTACGGGCAGTGTCAGTTTATAAGGTGATTTTATCACTTGATGGACGATGTAAATAATTGAGCGTCGATTCCTCCATATGTAGGGATTATACGCCCTTATAAGAAAATGACTGAGCCCAAAGGAAGTTGAGACACACGTCTAGCCCTATAAAAGCGCCATAAGAGACCTCATTCAAGGCTTAAAATATGTTACCAGGTTACATATTTTCTCAATAGAGGTATCAAAAATTAAGACAGTTGAAAAGAAAGGTTTTTTAATTAATAATATCAACCACTAGTGCACATGTGCACATTCCCGTAGGCTCGATCTTGCAGTTCTACGAAACAAATTATAATATGAGCAGAAGAATAACATTCACTTTCTCTTGCTTTCAGTTGTAAATGCGGCAGGAAGTTCAAGGAATTGAGCGCCCTGAAAAGACATGAGCACTTATATCTACTGCTGAAGCAAGGCGACCGAATTTTTCGACAGTTTAGATGATCATGAACTTTAATTTCACTATCAACTCCGAGTATGTTGTTTAGCGTTCGTTGACGTCAGCTATCCAACAGAATTTTTTAGCCACCCGCTTCTGTTAGAAAATGTACTACTACAATATTCATATTTCAACCTCCTTTGTTTCAAACACTGTATTTGTCATAATTTATATGTGATTTTCATAGAATTTGCGTTTTTCATACCTCTCCCTTCAAAAGCTCTTTTTTTAGACCCGCTCATAATGATATAATCTGATTTCCATCACCTCACTTGTTGTAATTCTTTTCACTTGGTGCCAGTTCCGTTCCTTTATAGAGGATTATTTAGCCTCAGAGGATCGGCTGAACCGAGGGAGGGTGCTACTAATGAGTCACAATAGGACGAAACAGGCGCCTGTCAAGCACTAGACCTAACAGCTCAAAACATGTTATATCCTTTCGTTGTTCAATTTGACGAGGAACTTATACTGAGATGATTTGCTTAAGTCATGCTCTGATGATAACACAGTGTGAAGAAGTTCATCACCGATATTCAGAATGTTTTGTTGCAATTTTGAATACTAATCGGTATAAATTTTTAGTGGATATTACTTAAATAAAAGTACTACGCATACCGTCGTTGACAAAAAAACTCTTTACCTGAAAGCGGTAGGGAGAAGAAATTCCAATTAATGTCAGCCTTTGATTGTATGTGAAGAAAGAAATTGGCATTTCATGATTCTCAAGTTGCTAGCGGTTGTCGCTTTCTAGCATTTATCCGGGATCTCCCGGCATATCGCGTAACGTTCCGAGTACTGCTTCAGCATCGTCTTCTTTATTAAAGTCGCTGAATAGTACTGCATTCCCAAAAGCCAACTCAAGACGTTCCCGGTGATGAGGAGAGAGTTTTCGGATAAGGGTTGAAATAGTTACCTTGTATTAACTTCCTAATAACATGAAACACCACAACGCGACCACCACGCCCAGTTCAGGAAGAAATCGTTGAAAATCATGAACTCGTCTGACACTGTGAGTCGTGGTAGTGTGAGATATAGACGTTCAAGTGATCTTATTGGAGAAATTATTGCGCAACATCGAAAAACGTCAAAGAAATAATGGGGAGAATAAATTGCTGCACTTTGAAACGTGTACTGAGTGCATAAACACACACAGAAATTTTGCCTTTAAATCAACTCGGTGATCAACTGAATGCTCAGGAAAGCTGTGGTTTATGAAACTTATAGGAATCGACTTTTATTGAAGAATCGTCAAATTATCACGAGTTTTTATTAAAATATAAGATATGTGACAGACAAGAGTGGAATAACCCCTTCCACAATTGAATTCAAAAACTTTGACTGAACAGCTTAGGCGTGGAATTTTGTAACGTAATGCACAAGCAGACATATCTTTGTCCTGATGATTTCATCGCTTATTTCATTTTCTGCTGATTTCAGCTGTAAATTTGGCAGTAAGCTTCGTTGAATGACCATTCCGAAAGTATATCAACTAATGGTTTTCGCTCCGATGTAAAGCCCTGAGAATGATTACGCAGAATATACTTTTCCTTCGAGTGCTTTATTAAGACCACGCTTAAATTTCAATAGATCCTTTCATTATTATTTGAGCTAACATGTCATGTGGTCTGGTAAGGCTCTTGTACAGCCCGGGACACGTGTTTCGTCCTTACAGACTCATCAGCCGGGCAGAACCCGTCGTCTGTCGATCTTTTCAGTCACACCATCCCTTATATATAGGACGAAACACGTGTCCCGGGCTGTACAAGAGCCTTTACCAGACCACATGACATGTTAGCTCAAATAATAATGAAAGGATCTATTGAAATTTAAGCGTGGTCTTAATGAAGCACTCGAAGGAAAGGTATATTCTGCGTAATCATTCTCAGGGCTTTACTTCGGAGCAAAAACCATTAGTTGATATACCTTCGGAATGGTCATTCAACGAAGCTTACTGCCAAATTTACAGCTGAAATCAGCAGAAAATGAAATAAGCGATGAAATCATCAGGACAAAGATATGTCTGCTTGTGCATTACGTTACAAAATTCCACGCCTAAGCTGTTCAGTCAAAGTTTTTGAATTCAATTGTGGAAGGGGTTATTCCACTCTTGTCTGTCACATATCTTATATTTTAATAAAAACTCGTGATAATTTGACGAGAAATGTAGAGATGGAGAGCACTCAGCGATGCTTTTTGAGAGGTTTACGCTAGGCTGTGCATTTTTAGCTTTCTCCGATTGTTAAACATTCTCCAACCCCACCGCAACGTTGTGGTAACAGCCCAATTTGAGGCAAAGAAAGCTGAAAAGTGATAGTACGAAAGAATTTATGAGACGGAAATACAATTAGTGCAGCACACGTAGATCACGGTAAATAGACAATTATACCAAGCCAAAATCATCGCAAGCCCAGAATTTGCGCCATATTGACCATAATCTCGTCCACACGTTCTTTTTTACGGAAGCAGAGTAAGGTGGAAAATAAGAGAAAACTTGGTTGCAAAACTAATACATATCAGCCTTTCGTGAACTTTGAAGCACTGAACTATGTTTTCACGACTTTCCACCTAAGAAAATAATCCTATATAGCACAAATCCACCATCTACTATTTTATAGAAGAGATGCGATGATTTTCAATAATGCGAAAAAAAGGACTTTTCTTTTCGTTTCCTTTGTGTTTTTGCAGCTTCGTGAACCCGATTTGAATGATAATTTTTGTTACAGTCCAGTCTTTTGTAGTCTATGCCTTCATTTCAAGCAAGAGTAATAGGTCCTTGAATTCTAGAGGCTCATTAACGGCGGGCCTTATCGATCTACCATTTCTTGCAATAGAGTGATTACGTTGTTATTTAAAGACTAAGTTTGCAAGAATGTAGCATATATCATGCATGTGCAAAATTTTTATAGCTTGCTTAAGATCCAGGCAAGAAAAAAAGGAAGAACGATCGACACAAAAATACTAATAATAGAAGTTTGCAGGTGTGATGACGATGAGGAGCTTTGGGTAGCTCATCGAAAACTAAAAATTGCTGAATTCGCTGAACCACATCATCGCTCCTGTATCTATGATTTAGTGGTTTACTCTTCTGCAATGTGTCATCGGAAACATTAGGCAGTTCCTTCATCTCATTTATCTAAGCGTAAAGAATACACTAATGTCTAAAATAAGGAACAAGTGCTAGCTAAGACATTGAATGCGACTTTGTAGCCAATACTTCAAAGACAGCGCGTGTAGCTCACATGTGCTAGCGCGATTCATATGACCTTGGTAAAATATCACATTAGCGGATAGCTAAGTCCTTGATCTGGCCGTGATCGTCAGCATTTCTCTACTGGCTTACGAGTGAATACACTGACTTGTTAGATCGGTATAGGCCTTACAAGTGACTGTGTGGTTCAAACACTCATTCTTAGCTCTACGATGTCAACGAAGTTAAATACGCTTCCAATATCTAAACGATTGAATTGACAACGAGCGTGTTCATCTTTTTCTTCCAGAGAAGCTTGTAACTGTGTCGTGAAGTTTTACCTAGCAATTGTTTTTCAAAAGACTCTGATCTTTAAGGGTAACACTAGAGTTGTAACGAAGCTCAATGAACGTTAAAGATGCGAGGTGAAAAACTGCTTGAAAGTGACTGAACTAGCAACAGTCGCTGCATGATTAAGATGGGAAGACTTTTGAATAGAAAGTTGAGCGCTTCTTTGGGATCTTTTAATTGTAGCTACACTCACAGCGATTTTGCGCGAAAAATGTTACGAAGCATGTCATTGGCGAGGGCTTCAACTTACAGACGCGCTTGACTATACTGTTATAAATAATTCAATCAGAACTGCAATTAATCAAAATTATCCATTCACTTGGACTAAGAGCGATATCGTCTTCACAAATTCATTGAAACAGCACATTTTTCACTAGATTGTAGCAGAATATTTAATTTACAGCTTGCTTATGTCAGAGAAATATGTTATAATTTCTTCTTTACCATCCACATCGCAGTTCACTGATAGACAACAACTTCACGTTACGCTCTCTGGGATGCTGTTGGCTATATAGATGTGAAATATCAGCAAAAGCACATTCCACTTTATCATCGTTGAGATTCGATGTGTTAGAATGTAATGGTGTATGAAGAGCACATCAGTTCATCATCTCCGCTTTTCAATACAAGTGCAGTACCTCATTAATCGTTCTCAGACCAGAACTTATAAATCACTCATGCATCCGCGAGCAATAAAACCTCATCAATAGCGTCAATTATATCGCACGAGATTTTTTTTTCTGCGACTTGCAAGGGGGTAAGTTACTTTCCAGAGTGTGTGTATAAACGTGTCTCTGTTTGCGTGTTTGTTTGTTTGAGTTATCACACAGCAATGGTACAGTTTCGAACTAAGGTATAAGTGATAAAAATAATTGATTCACCTTCTTTCCATCAGTGAACATCCAGTCTCAACGTTAGACTTCGCACGATGTAAAGCTCCGTTACAATCGTCGGATTGTTGAAAACTCTTAGGAGGGTTGCTTTAGAGGCGGTTATTGTTTGAGCCGTATCACTGAGATACCATTCTGAGAGCATAAAGGTTGAATCTCAAAAAAAAACACTTTACTAGGGTTTGTACATATACAACGAAAAAGCTGCACTATCTCTCGATTCTAACTTACTCTAACAAGGATTTCATGATTTCTTGGTAGATCTTCAAAAAATCTTTCTAATAGATGGTAAGAAAACATCTCTCTTGGTTAAAAAATAAAGGACTAGCAGAATTCACGGCGATTTACTAAGTCTTCTTCTTAGTTGAACTAAATTTAACAATGCATGCCTATGCAATTTCCTGTGCAACAACAAGAACTGAAAGACTTAGTAAGAATAGAACGATGGATGCTCGAAGGTTGTACTTACTCTGTGATCTAATTTTACAATGGAATTTCTTTGGTGTGATCATGAAAGTGTTTGACTTAATAGACTGTGCTTCCATTTAACCCCTGTGTGCTTGGAGAACAGTAAAAATAGCCAGATCGTCAGCTAGTGTTAGCCGAATTTTACACTATCAAGCTTGTTGCTGCTCGAGGAACGAATATTAACTCATCAACTCTCACCTAGACATTAGCTGTGGCATGTGTATTGTATTACAGTGCCTTCAATAACAGCGAGTGAAGCTATAGCACTCAGTTACTCGAATTTGTTTTGATTGATATGACTGATTCTTCAATAAAGTCGATTCCTATGAGTTTCATAAACCACAGCTTTCCTGAGCATTCAGTTGATCACCGACTTGATTTAAAGGCAAAATTTCTGTGTGTGTTTATGCACTCAGTACACGTTTCAAAGTGCAGCAATTTATTCTCCCCATTATTTCTTTGACGTTTTTCGATGTTGCGCAATAATTTCTCCAATAAGATCACTTGAACGTCTATATCTCACACTACCACGACTCACAGTGTCAGACGAGTTCATGATTTTCAACGATTTCTTCCTGAACTGGGCGTGGTGGTCGCGTTGTGGTGTTTCATGTTATTAGGAAGTTAATACAAGGTAACTATTTCAACCCTTATCCGAAAACTCTCTCCTCATCACCGGAACGTCTTGAGTTGGCTTTTGGAATGCAGTACTATTCAGCGACTTTAATGAAGAAGACGATGCTGAAGCAGTACTCGGAACGTTACGCGATATGCCGGGAGATCCCGGATAAATGCTAGAAAGCGACAACCGCTAGCAACTTGAGAATCATGAAATGCCAATTTCTTTCTTCACATACAATCAAAGGCTGACATTAATTGGAATTTCTTCTCCCTACCGCTTTCAGGTAAAGAGTTCTTTTGTCAACGACGGTATGCGTAGTACTTTTATTTAAGTAATATCCACTAAAAATTTATACCGATTAGTATTCAAAATTGCAACAAAAACATTCTGAATATCGGTGATGAACTTCTTCACACTGTGTTATCATCAGAGCATGACTTAAGCAAATCATCTCAGTATAAGTTCCTCGTCAAATTGAACAACGAAAGGATATAACATGTTTTGAGCTGTTAGGTCTAGTGCTTGACAGGCGCCTGTTTCGTCCTATTGTGACTCATTAGTAGCACCCTCCCTCGGTTCAGCCGATCCTCTGAGGCTAAATAATCCTCTATAAAGGAACGGAACTGGCACCAAGTGAAAAGAATTACAACAAGTGAGGTGATGGAAATCAGATTATATCATTATGAGCGGGTCTAAAAAAAGAGCTTTGAAGGGAGAGGTATGAAAAACGCAAATTCTATGAAAATCACATATAAATTATGACAAATACAGTGTTTGAAACAAAGGAGGTTGAAATATGAATATTGTAGTAGTACATTTTCTAACAGAAGCGGGTGGCTAAAAAATTCTGTTGGATAGCTGACGTCAACGAACGCTAAACAACATACTCGGAGTTGATAGTGAAATTAAAGTTCATGATCATCTAAACTGTCGAAAAATTCGGTCGCCTGTGCTCTCAGCAGTAGATATAAGTGCTCATGTCTTTTCAGGGCGCTCAATTCTTTGAACTTCCTGCCGCATTTACAACTGAAAGCAAGAGAAAGTGAATGTTATTCTTCTGCTCATATTATAATTTGTTTCGTAGAACTGCAAGATCGAGCCTACGGGAATGTGCACATGTGCACTAGTGGTTGATATTATTAATTAAAAAACCTTTCTTTTCAACTGTCTTAATTTTTGATACCTCTATTGAGAAATATGTAACCTGGTAACATATTTTAAGCCTTGAATGAGGTCTCTTATGGCGCTTTTATAGGGCTAGACGTGTGTCTCAACTTCCTTTGGGCTCAGTCATTTTCTTATAAGGGCGTATAATCCCTACATATGGAGGAATCGACGCTCAATTATTTACATCGTCCATCAAGTGATAAAATCACCTTATAAACTGACACTGCCCGTAGAGCCATAGTATCACCCGACGTCGATCTCTTTATATGTAGGAGGTCTATCCCCTCACAAGAAACTGAGTCAAGAGGCACCCTGTTACTGATCATACGTCTAACACTATAAACGTGCCATAACAGATCTCATGAAGGACTCAAAATATGTATACTACTATATTACTAATTGAATTGTATGGCCAAGTTTTTATTCGGTTGGTGCAAAGTAATGGTGGTTTGTACATTGTTGAAATGCAGCGTTCGACTATGAGATAATTTCGAATTAAAAATGATTACCTTATACATAATTATAGCAGGCATTTTTTTGCTCTTCGTTTCGCTGCTAATGACATTGATATTTATTCCTTATCTCTTTTAGATTATGAAAAGGTTGATGCAGAAGTTATGGCGGTTTTCAGACAATAAATTTAGAATTGGTCGCAAGGCAGCAGAAACAACTCAAAACATCAGCAGCACATTTGGCCTAGGAACTGCTGACGAATGTACGGTGCAGCGGGGGTTCGGAAAGATTTGTCAAAATGACGCATTCCAACAAGGAATTAACATCAACCATCTTCATATGAACCTTGTCAGAGTCTTGAGAAAAGCAATAATTGAAGCTGATATCTTAAGCCTACCTGAAATGCTCCAAAAAAAACTCATCATCGGTCAGGTTAGTCTTTGCCACCATTTGGAGCAAACTGAGAGGACGACGAAAGCTGGCACAAAAGTATGGCTACTGTTTACAGCCACTCGACAGCCACATGTCGCACAACGGACTCTTCACAAGTCGAACGAAATAAGGTACGAATTTTGCCTCGAATTATGTAACTGCAGGACCTTGTGTCCATCGACGACCGTTTTTCAGGTTTCTCGTTAACTTATTGCAATGCAAATGGCCCACTATCAACACGATGCAGAAAAAGCTTTACAAGAGCTCGTCAAATGCTGGCACTCCGATTTTTATTCTGCAGGAATCAAGCTCATTTCTCGTTCACAAAAATGTGTTCGTTGTAACGAATGTTATTTCAATCAAAAAAAGATGCCTTTAAGCCTAATTATCACGATTTGATTTTTATGAAACTGAAAGCGCCAAACTTTAGCGCCAATTATATTTCGCATCATTTAAGGTGTCCGAGTATCAGTTTGTTGTAAATGAAAACAGTATTCTCCTGCTATGCGTCTCATAATCTTTTGTTGCAAAGAAATTATTAATAGATTGACAAAGAACTCTAAAAATGTAAAATACTCACGAAATTGCGTTTTTGAGCAATGCTTTCAGCTGTGTTTCCACAACTCTCTCGGACCAGTGATTGCCTCTCCACAGTTCTCACACACGTGTGGTGGATAGTTCGTGTGTACCATACAAACGTGTCTAATTAATGCCTAAACAAACCGATGAATAGTGAAATAACTACACTTTCAAGTTGCATACTCTTGAATTTGAGTGATGATGCATGAAAAACATTGGGACAATAGTAGCGCTCAACTGATACATCGATAGCTATTACAAAAACCAGATTTGCATTTGATCACCTCCAATAATGCCTATTGAAAGCCAAAGGATAGAGGTTTTTTTAGCAAGTGATTAATGCAAGCGCTTTATCGTGTTTTATTTCTAAATTTATTTACTCTTTTCTATCAGCTCAATTGTATTAGTGCACACTCAGCATGAGAGTTCGCCGGTGATGGGATCCTACTATATTGACCTTTTGCAAAAAGTCACATAAACGAGTACTACTCCGTGATACGTAAATCACTTGCAACTGCCTATGCAGATGATTTCATTCTTGCCTACAAAGGGTTCATAAAAGAAATACTTTTATTCTTATCAGGTTCAGTTCCGTAATTCTCATCGTCTGAAATCGAAACTTCTCTTTGAATAAACTGCTCATATGTATTTCACTCCCGAAATAAATCCGTGACTTTCGATGTAAGAACATTTCGGAGAATCTAACTGACCAATTCGGGTTGATACTGCATATATCAAATGTAATTCAAAAGAGATCGTTCAGACGCTCTTAACTTCTCAACATTAATGGAGTATCATTCAATGCTTCAAAATACAGAAGAGTATCAGTCGAAAACAATGTATGGAATAATAGATGAAGACGCAGACGTTATTTCTAACGTTTATCTTAACTCTTTCGCTACCGTGCCTGATTTCGGTTTTACTACGCATTGGACTCCTCACTATTTCTCGTTGTGCTCACTGTGACACCAATGAATGTCATACCAGCCACAATAGCGGTTTTTATTGAGCCTCCTTCCTTTGCTGCAAATGCCATTCCACATAGTCCTGCTTCTCTTATCCTATGTGTACTACATGCTCTTTTATAACCCTGCGATCGTTTTAGCGCATATAATCGCATAAGTGAGAAAATACAGTCGCCCATTATGATAGTACATGCACTCACTACTTGATTGGGTTATGTGACTTGTACAAAAGATAATACGGCGTTTCTCTTGCAGCTTTGATATTCTCCCATTCAAAATCTGACAGGAAAGTTACTATAGCGATTAATAATTAATAAAGAACAAATCGCTTGTCAGTGACGACGCACAGTGCCCGATTCTGAGCCTCTTCATTACCCACACTCCATCTTCAACAGCAATAGTCTCTCGTCAAGAAAGTGATAAACTTTTATAAGACACCTCTTGGCATTGATCGCCTCCACCATCGTGTCCAAGGCATATGCACTGGATGAGCTACCAGTTGTTTACAAAAATTTTTAAGAAAAAACTCCCTTTCACTATAACAAACAACCACAGAGAATATCACACCTGTAAGTGCCACTCGTCGCAAAAACAACAAAAGCAAATGATAACAAGAAAAAATCTCACTTAAGTTTATAAGGCGCTCCCCCGGATTTCTTTTCTTAAGAGGCGATTACGTCAAAGTCATTGTGATGTGCGGTTCGACATAGGACACAAAGATTAATGCTTCAGAAGAATCGGGGTTACCTTGTATAAACGCACAACAAGAGAGAACTTCCAGGGAGTTTTATGGGGCATATTCCTTTGAGTTTGTATCTTATGCAACCCAAAAATTCATCATTTGTTACCGGTTCCGGCAGCATTAATTTCCGGTTTCAATGGTCTGTTTTGTGTTTCTCCATGACTTCAATGCAAAGGCGTTCTTAGTCATTATAGTCAAGAGCAGTGGGCGGTCCATTGGCTTAAAGAAGAATAATCCATATAGAATCTACTTTATCATAGTAACGTCGCCGATTCTTTTCATTGGTTTACAATCAGCTGAAATTTTTGATGAAAAATTCAAACCGTTTGCTTAGAAGTCCACCAGCATTTCGATATCATATTTCGACACCAACTACAGCCATCATCTTTGAACGATAGATCTTAGGATTGTGATGTTTTAATGATATAAGAATAGCAGACTCAAGTAAACAAACAGAAGTAATGCATCCGGTATTACAAGCCGTCTCCTCTCAAACCGCTCAACATTTCATCGTGACATGAAAGTGATCCTGGGTGTTGTATTGCGATATACACAGGAATTTTCTCTGTTTTCCCTCCCAACAGAGCTTTTCGAAGGTGGCAGATAGTCCGACATTTTCACCTGGATAGCCCAGCTGAAGGTAAACCGCACTAGAAATCACTGCCGTCTTAATAGCTACTAGTCGCAAGGTAGTAAATTTCCTTCAGTCCACAACAGCAGACGACTGCTTGATTTGGTGAAAACGTGAGGATCGTTCTGCTTTGACTGACCTCGGGTTTCACGAAGCAGAAAACGGCTACAAGAGCAGGAACTTCTGCTTTAGTGCTCCACACACTGCTGCTCTCATGTAAGACGTTAGGCGGTGAGGCGACCGGTGAGAGACGATCAAGTCTCAAGTTCAACGAGACGTCACTGCAAAAGAACAAAACAAACTCGGCTACGATACACCATGGCGACTACTTCTTGCTTCGTACCTATAGCACTATTTTGAGGCGGTTAGTCGCATCAAATTCCATGTGATTTCCCAACAAGAAACAACAAGCAAAAAGATTGATTTGAGGCAAGTAGACGACAGATCTCTCATTATTCGTGGAGTAATAAGTAAGAGTTGTTCGAAAATTTACCACTCTTCTAGAGTGGGAAATTTTTGTCACAAAAGAATGGTTGGATTGGGCATGTTAGCCGATCAATATACAAATGATGTGATTTTCTAGAGAACTCCAGCATTAACGAAAAAACTATCGATACCTGCGAGGGCAAAAGTAAGATTATTTAATGCGGTAGCTGATACGACAATTCCACGCGATTGCAGCGCCACTGAGAGATAGCGGATAACATTTGCAGCATCGATCAAATATAGTTTGCAAAGACAGGTGAGAATAACTGTACCTTCTTGTGAGGAAAAATTACAAGAACAAGTCGGTTACGTACTTTCGCGATCTTTATTCTATAAATGTTAGTACGCATATACGTGATTACACGGAAAATACAGGTGGCTGCTTGAGGCGATTCCATTTGATTATCAATACTGACAGTTATAAACGCTACTGGCATATAAAGCATATACACATGCATATTAGATAATCCTAGAGTATTTTATAATTATCTAATATGCATGTGTATATGCTTTTCAGGAATTCATCACAATTTTAGCACCGGTCCTTAGCTTTTTATTTGTAATTTTATTACCTCTCATATTTTAGCTCATGAGGATTTTTATAGTGAATAAAATATATGTCCATTCGTCAAGAACTTCCTCATTGCATGAAGTAGAATTGAATATTCAATGACAGTAGGGATAAGAAACAAAAAATGTATTCTTCATTTAACATTATTTTAAAAAAATTACCGTTCTACTCCTGTATCCAGGATAATTACATCCCTCATGATGACATGTGAAGAGAAAATACTCATGGACCACTCGTATATGTTTTCTTCGCCCTTAAAAGTGCAAAAATTTTATAAATTCAAAAAATTATTGTTGCGTACGAAAAAATTATCGACAGTAGGATAGCTATTGCTACAGTTAGTTTCCGCGTAAAGCGTCACCCATTATGTTGAAGTTGGGGCGTGAGTGAAGCGGAAGATAGGCTGTTCTTTACTCAAAACCGCGCACCCTTTATTCACTTAAATAAAATACTATACCTTAAAAAATAAGCTTATTAAAAAGTGCTAAATATAAGTGAGAATAGAGCTGATTACTCTCACCTCAGCTAGCAAACATTTTACCACATCTTTCGCAAGAATATTTGTGTCCACTCCTAAAATAACTTTCAATGTAGAAAACTTCGGAAATTCTAAAAATCGTGATTAGTCGCAAATGGTGGACGGCAATGCGTTTTCAGAGCTTGTGTTTCGACGCGAACGGCTTGTCACGATCGTCGCAATCCACGGTTTTTTAAGAGACAGCAGTACAGCAATATAAGCATGTGAACCTCTTTGTAGTAGACGAATCAAAACGAACCCTTATGAGCCAAATAAAACAAGTTCTCCTACTACACCTATCCTTAAAATGCCAAAATATAGCGTGAGAGCTGAGAGATAAATAGATTTGAACTCACCCAGACAACTGGCTTTCTGTGTGTTTCGAAATGCACCTCTGCATCGAGAGGAGATTTGAAAGTCTAAAGAAAAGAAATCTTTTTTATACTCTAGTATTCAGGCAGAGCTGGTCATTGTCGCTCGAAATTTACATGAGAAAGTAGCAGAAGCTAAGCATACCTTCTCCAAACTTATTTCCTTGTCGAATTCAGAACTCCCTGGGTAGTTAGAATCCAATGTCGGCACAGAGTATTTAAGGCTTCGACCTCCGTTCATCGCCTCGTCATTGATTTCTTCTTCTCCTCTCTCAAGTGCCATCGGTGAGAGATCAGGAGAAAGGACGCTGTTATGATATGAGTGAAGAGCTGTGGCTCCATGCCGTCGCTAAAGAACAACAATACGGACTTAGGTAATAGAGCTGGCCTTCAATATACAGCATAGTGTAACATCGAAAGCAGTGATGAGCTTGATTTTCCGCTTGTGAATAGACCACCAGGAACAATGAAACTATCTAAATTTTGCCTCTTCATTTGTCTGCTTTTGTAGACATCTTTTAAACCACCAATAATCTGATAACATGATAGCGTATTTATAGCCATTTTCGAGGAGTGATATGGCACTTATACAGTGCTAGAGAGGCCCGTTTCGCCTTCCGCATCAATGAAGAGGTAAGATTATTTTCAACACCAACGTGCTCGACTTTAGGTCACTGCATTTTTGAGAAATTTATCATCTGACATGCAGCGAATGGTTATTCGGCGTCAAGTCCTTCACGAGTAGATGAGCATTTGCTTTGGGATAGGCTGAACCGAAGAGCACCGTAGTAGTGACGAGCCTGGAAAGGCGAAACAGACCTGTTAAGTCCTATTTAACTGCCACAACAGGCCTTACAAAAGGCTCAAAACCTGTTATCATATGGTCTGACTGTCTCCATGTTCTTATCCTCCGAATCCTAATCCCCATGTCATTATCATTGATGGTGCTCGTTCTGCGGTTGGTAGAGGTTTCTTGCGAAATACACAAGATCGTATCTCGACTCGGCGCTATTTTCTAGCAAGCTAAACCTCTCTTCTCTCCGGTGGCAACAAAGTTGTCTAGATTTGCCTGGGAGTATCAAATTTTTGACTACGTATAGAGCGCTCTATCTCATTGTATCTGGAATATATACATTTCTTAACTTCTATGACATCCATCATAGTCGTAGTCTTCACGCTTTATCTTGAAAATTTTTTCGCAATAATTATAAAGTTCTGGCTTAACGGCGGTCAAGCTCACTGCTTTGACTGTTGAAAGACGCAAGCTCCACAGAAGCAACTTGACGTCTTTTCTTACAGAGTGCGAAAAAAATTTTGTCAACTTTGTATTTTGCTGATTTTAGCACTAACATATTTTCTTCTATCAATTCTGAAATTTTCCTGAAGTCATAGTTCAGCTTTAATATAGAATCTGCCTTATTTATCAATCTGCCTTCAGTTGTGATAAAGCTACAGATTATAAAAATGAATGTATCATTGCGCATAAAGGATCGTCAGGCTCGGGATCAGCCAGTGGAGCGCCCGAAACTAATGCTTGGAAATAAGCTAAACGTGCACAACTACAAGATCGCTTGAGTTCACTTTCTGGACATGAAGATGGAAGAAGAACGGCTTTTAAAGGCACGCCGAATGATTCGCGTAGTTGCTGGTACTCGTCTATTGAAGGTAGTTTTGACAGATGAGAAGATATTTACAGTTGAACAATTCCGCTTGTTACAATCGGCGTCAGGTGCTCAAGGAAGTCAACGGAAGTCCACAGTAGCAAAAACCATGAGTAGGAGTGATTTTCGGGTCTCTGTGATGGTTTGGCATTCGGTGCGCTCAACGAATGTCTTCTGTCAAGAGCTGTTTCTATGCTTCTGGCGCAAAGACATTTGACCGTCAATCTTGCCGAATCTCACCCAATGGTCTAATCCGTGTGGTTCGTACTGGAGGAGAAAGTCTCGGCTACTATCTACACTACCCTAGACGCTTTTAAAACGGCTCTGACAGGCGGCTGGGACGACATTACTGTTCAAACGTGTTCGAGCAACGTTAGAAATCTTCGAAAGCGACTTCGTAAGTGAGCAAAGGCTAAAGAAGACAGTTTTAGAGAATCTGTTGCATTTTTGTTTGATATTGCAGTTATTCATTTAACAAACGTAATAATTTCTTCGTTAGGTTGAGTTAGGGGCGCCGTGGACAAAAGGTTGTGGTGCTCGCCGCGGTGACGTGGAGTTCGGCACCACCCCAACTCTCTCCGACAGATAATAACAGCGTCCTATAAAGCGTCACGGCCAGGCTAGCCTCGTGACTGCGACGAAGCTCGCTCAAACAGTATTCAACGACATTAGAGAGAATGATTAAACGAATTGAATGCTAGATGACTGGGTTTCGCGCAGTGGTCTTTCTCATGTATTACGTAGAATACTGGACGAGTATGTCTCCTTGCAATCCTGAAGAAAGCCTGCCTGTGGCGTTCAATAGGACGTTCTTCTTGACTGCCGAGAGTGAAGGGGTGGGGTGGGGGCGGGGGAAGGGGGAAGGGTGGAGGGGGTGCGGGGTGGAGCTCAGCTCCACGCGCGCCGTGACCAGTATCATAACCAGTCGGTCACGACGCTTTATGCAGTGATTTTACTGTTGAAATTTCTGAATTAATTCATATAAGTGGAGTAGTGTGCAAAAACGTTTGCGTCAGCTGGGATTCGAACCCAGATCTCACTTTTTCCGAGAGCGTATGCTAACCATTGCAATACCGACGCTCGTTCTTTCACAGCGCTCTTATTTACGCTACAACGCACAGTACTCCACATATTGGGTATAAGTATAACATCATACCACTGCAAGTGGCACTCAAAATAGAAAGAATTTGGACTGATAATCAATGTAAGTTTCCTCGCACCTTGTATATGGGATTATTTTTAGGTGCAAATAGATTCATCCGTATTCCTAATCACTACAAGAGTGAAATGAGTATACAAAATCACGATATGACCTTGTCATAGTTCATAAACGCACATAGTTATACTCAAAAAAAAAGAATCTCAATTGATTAAAACCAACAGGATTATTGTATACATGTATCCATAAATATATCATTTGGAAAAGTTGTTTAAAGCTTTTATCGTGGGAAAAAAACCTCAAAAAATTTAGTAAATAATCAAAAGCCTAAATCTCGACAATTTGTTTTCTACACTTGGCTTGCTCTCTTCGCTCAGTTTGGGTCTATGGGTGGCTTCCTGCTGAATTAAATTATCGATGGCGCAAATCATTACAATTTTGAAGGTGAAGTTGATTTTGTAAAAGGTCAACAATACCGATTTAGGCACTGAATGTAGACTTGAGTGCGCAACACACTATGGCAATCAAAGCAGCAGAATATGAACTTGAGTTCCCTCGCATGGATTGACTTCGAGTAGCAATGATATTATGTGAATATTTAATAACTATGTCCTCCTTATCTTTATTCTCATGTCTTTATCTTCAAAGTGACGTGCAGCGCAGTTGCTTGAGGAGCTTTGCGTATACATGGGACCCTGCTTCGGCTTGATCCCAGGTCCTGTCTCCTTTAGACGTTTGTGGTATTATGGATATACTTACTATAAGTAACCTAAACTATGGAATAACCACTCGATATCGTAAATTTCGGTGATTCCAACACTGTCCTTGTATTCCGAAAAAATCGTTTCACTGGAATGTAGTAAGAGAAATGAGATCAAGTCTCACATATACTGCGCATTGTCGGTAGGGTACATAGCGGCTGTGGTATCGATAGAGCATGAAGGTGCTTTCACGGATAAGTATCGATTTCTGTCATTGAATTCAGGTTTTTCCCCGCTTTGCAAGAAGCCACAGCTAAAACGCATAACTCTAGTGCTACAAGATTTCTCTACATGTTCATGTTTTTCGTCGTTTAAGCTTAGGTTGTTTGGCCTGGGACTGGGCCTAAACTTAAGGGGGATTTAAAAAGCAACATCATCAAAAAAGAAAGGTCTAAGCTCTTAAGCTATAGAAGAAAATTTTTGTTAGAATTGCAATACATAAAATTTCGAGTTGTCTGCGAAACAGTGAACAAGTTCTTAAAGAAATAAAGAAAATCCGCTCGATAACGCGCGACGCGTGCAAAACACAAAATCAATTCCCACGCTATAGCGCTGTAAGGAAGCCTTTCTAAGAACAAGTGTATATTTGAATTCACAGAGATCTATTCCATATATTAGCTAATAATAAGTTAGAAAAAATGCTTTGTGCAGCGGGGTATAAACGCAATAATAATAAAAGCGGGCAACGAATAGGGAATGTAGCTTAATTTCGATCCTACAAGACTATAATAAGACTTTTTCAAGAAATGTACTTATCTATATCACCAATAATTACGTTATGTGAAGATTCATTGGACTTTGAAAAGAAACCTTTGTACAGCGAAATATAGGTGTGGTGGTAGTAGTAAACGCACACGACACGTGTGAAAAATAATATTAGCTTGAATGCGGCACTGCAAAAAATTGCTTTTTCAGGAAGTGAACACATACAGCTGTTTTCTGATATTTGAGCTTTTGATTGACCACCGATACTCTTATAAAAAGCTCTTGTTAAGCAAAAAAGCCCTTTCTTCATTTTGTCCCGACGACGGAGAAGAACCATAAAGGTTGAAGCCCGAAGAGTTTCGCTTTAATAAAAGCTATAAGAGTGAATAGATGTATATCTAAAAAATAAAAGAGATGAAGTGTTGATTTTGAAGTCAGGGTTTCTGTAATAACAAAAATCTCTGAGGGAGGGCACTACGTGGGGTCAAGACGAGGTAGGGTTTCATGTCTATCGTAAAGCACCTTGAGCAATTGCGCTACACGCCCCTTTCGTGACAAAGATGTGAGGATAAAAATGAGAAAGATAAGGATACGAAATATTTCGGGCAATTTTACTACTTTTTATGAAAATCCACGACAGAGAACTAGAGTTCATATGTTGTTGCTTTCGGTGTCATGGCACCTGCAGCACTTACTTAGTAATAGGTTGAAAAGGAAGTTACGGGCACTTTTAAAAAATCGCAATGTACATTAATTTCAAACAAAAACAATAATAGCTATTCTGCAGAATAAAAGGCATCGTTTTCTATGGCATTCTACCACTTGTCCGCCGAATTTTGATTCTGGTCGAAGTCGACAATTGTTTCGAGACGGAATCAAAAAACTATTCACATGCTTCTTCAGCTTTATCGAATAATTCAAATCGAGCGTCCCGATTGATGCTTACCTCCGAGGTCTAAATCTGCGGCATTGAAAAGAACTGGAGCCAGCGTTCAGCAGAAGATTCGCTTGCTGAGCCCTACCTTTCACTTCGTTGAATTCATCGACCGCAGCTCGCCGTGAATGACTCTTTTGTGCAATAATGACGCAACAAAACACAAACTTCGATTATGTCCTTGAACATGGCAGCGGCTGAAAACAAAGCATAACTAATGACGAATAACATTCAGGCCTTTAGTGAAAAAATCTCATAGAAGATACTGGAATGTTCACATGATGTGCATGAGAGTTTCCTCATACTCACTCATTAAAGAGCACCAGAGCTTTCTTTCCAACCCTATTACATCGGTAGCTATCGTATAGGTGAAATTCATTTGATCACTTCTATTTATGCTCAATAAAGAATGGATTCTTTGGAAAGCGATTAATGCAATTTTTGTGCTTCATGCAATAAGGTATATGAAAACTGAGACAAAGAAAAGATGAATTTTATTGAATAGTGGGTAAACATGATTGAATTATCGGAGAAATGTTCGATAAAGGTTCTATACACAGAATTTTCATGAATGCTTGATTTTTTCCTTCGAAAGCTTAGATTATAAATGAAGCAGCTAAAGTACGTCAGGTGAAAATATGCTTAATGAGATTTCTAGTATTTTTACTGTATTTTTGGCAATGTTCTTATGTTTCATATATACCTAAGAGAATTGAACGGTGAGCAAAGCTCAGGCGGGAATCGGACCGCGTTTCACCCACACCTGAGACGCGTGCTACTACCCCTACACCACTGAGGCACATTTGCGCCACCACTCATTCTTTCACATCTCTTTTTATACATCTAGGCGAATTGGGTGATGAGCAAAAAACGTCTCAGATGGGAATTGAATCTGCGTTTCACCCATACCGGGGACGCGCGCTCCTACCACTACACCACTATCTCTGTTGGTTGCTGATGGCTAACACAGAGAGTGGAAGATTGAGTGGTGGCGCAAATGTACCTCAGTGGTGTAGTGGTAGTTGCACGCGTCTCCGGTATGGATGAATCCTTATTGAAGTTTGTTCTATCGCATTTGACTATTTGCTACCACATAAATCCCATTTATTGGCGTAAGGAGTATAGATTCATTAGAAAACTACCAACTGGCATTTTAGCACGCATCGGCAGCCTCTCTTCGTAGCCGTCCGAGTCGCCCACAAACGGAAAATGGCGCGGTAAGCAAAAGGTTATACAAACGTGTCGAATAAGTTCGCGATGCAAGGCATCTACGAGCTTCTAACGGAGAGCAAAGCAACCAGAAACAAGTATGGTTTGTCCATTCGACAGGCTATGGCTCTCTTTGGTCCGGGAATTATTTCGTACAAATCAGAGGGCTGGTAATGGTACATCGACTAGCTCAAACCCTTGTTATAGCCTTTGTGTCCAAATTGGAAGTCCCAATAATCGATCTCAGGCCGTTGTTCTATTGCAGGTATATAGATGATTGTTTTATCGTCTGCTCACCACAAGACAAGATGGACAGATTTCACTACTGAACAACTGCAAGTCAGAGTACATCAACTTCACACAGTAAAACAGATACAAATTAGTTTACATTTTGATCATTCATGTCAACCTGTCCGGGAGCTTTTACAACACAAAATGGTGCCGTAAACCGAGTGACAAATGCATATGGTTCACTTCCTATCTTCCCATCCATCACACTCAAAGCGTTTACTTATGGAGAACATGTTCTGAACAGCTGTCAGTGTGTACAAGTAATGAATATAAGATAGAAACCCTAAGGCTGGAGCGAAAAAAAAAAGTCATCTCTAATGGCTACGATAAGGTAAGAGCTCTTCAGGTTAGATTCAGTGGAAATTGGACGACCCTATACGAAAAGTCTGACGACAATATGCCTTCATTCATTGTGCCTCCACCGGCAAAACAGGTAGAACACTCTAAATCCGTGTAAAATAACACCTTATGGGACTATGAAACTCTGGCCAAAAAACCTTACTACGCTTCTCTCAGGAGCAAGAGCAAAAGCATCAAGGTGAAGATTGACGTCAAATTCATGGTCCTCGCACAGGAATCAAAAACATGCCCGTGTAAATTTAGGAAGCCTTTTGGATATATAGTAAAGGCTCAAAAATGAATCGAAAGATAACTGTCTCGTAATAACTGGTAAAATTGCACCACACGTCAGGCTAGTTTTCCCGGTTTAAGTCAGGCAGAGCCTCACTTGTTCTCTGATTCTAATCGGTTGGTCTTCGGTGAATAATCGAAAGACCCAAAACACCTAAATGATAAGTGTTCTTACTAATTGCTTTTCACTATGCGATCCAATAGATCTTTTTTGAGTTCTCTATTGGGGTTATGGAGGTTTTTGAATGAGAAATGAAAGATCAATTTGGCCTTTACATTCTCTGAAATGGACGAGCTTTGCCGAAACTGAAGCCGCTGCATTTTGTTCTATTATGCTACCGTACTGCTGGATTTCACCACTATATTCTGTATTATACTGCAATATTACTATGCAGTGAACACTAATCTGACCATCTCGGAAACAGCTTTAGAAAAAAAGTTACAAATACTGAACCTTTTTTATTAGCAGCAGGGATATTTAAAGGGACCACTTTTGCCAAGCAAAGATTTTCCATTAATCATCAAATAATGAAAAGTTAAAATTTAAAAAAATCTAATAATGTTCCTGCTTTTCGAAAAAGCCTTCTCACAGTGCTGTGACAGTGAAGATAAAATAGTGTATCGTACACGTTAAGCATCATCACCCGTATTTTTTGCAGAAAAGAGCTTTTTCCTTGAACTATCACTATTGTTTAGCTAGCGTAAATCTTGAAAGTTTACAAAGGGTTATTTTTTTGAAAGACCTTTTAACAGCTCTGCATCAGAGAAAATCAATTTGTGTCTCACACCCGCCGCGCGTTGTGATGCGGATTATCGTTATTTATTCAGAAATAATTTCTTCGTTTCTTTAACATATGTGATTTTTTGGGTCGGAATTGTAAAAGAAACTTCCTTTTACTGTTTTATGGGTTCGGGCTTTTCACTTCTTTTTTACACTGCCAATTGAACGCGCCTTGGGCGCCGTGGCCGAGTGGTTGCGATGGTTGTCGCTAAGCGCGTGGAGCCGAGCTCCACCCTGTGCCCAACCGACTCTGAAAGTCAACAACGGCGCAACATGGAGTGTCATAGCGAGGCTATTTACGAGATTGCAAGGAGACGTGCTATACCGGTATTCTAAGATGATCAGGAAGAAGACGAAGAAACGAATTGAATGCTACAAGTACTGGGATAAGCATTGTGGAAAAAACACTGTGGAAACTGATCAATAAGGTGTCTAAAAATGTATAAACACACCACTGAGCCTAAGCATAAGCTTAAGCCTGAACAGCCTATGTCTATGCACGAAGAGCATATAATTGTGTAGTAGATATCATCGAGAAAATGTGAATAATGAATAATCGATCGGTAGAGTTGGTAAATCAAAGTCACTCACACACACACTTGCCAACAAGGGATGATCTGCATGTCTGATTCTCAATCATATTTTACCTGTTACAGTGCATTGAAACGTCTCTTCAGAACAAGCACAATGTCCGCAACTTACGCTGTAGAATGGTTGCTAATAAATTAGGGAAAGAGGTGTGTGCGAGAAATACGAATGTGTGAAACACAAATCCTTTTTTTGCTACAGAATTGTAATGAAATTTTTCCTGCAAAAAAAAGCACACTTTGGAAATCGATGAGATCTGTGCAAACGAACATTAACTGGCAGTCTGAGGGAAGAGCTTTGTACGGCAAAAAAAAAATACGCGCAATAACGGCAATGCGTGTGAAACATAATTTGTGTTACAACAGTACTGATCGACGTTTATGAAAAACAAGTATGTTGTAAATTCTGAAAAGTTTACCTCTTTGAAGGATGATTACGACTCTAGTCGAAAGCTTACGCCCAACGACAGAGGTTAATTTGAAAATACCTGCTCGATAACAGAGAAGAATCAAAACGTTTTTGTGATAGTGGATTATGAAGGAAAATCATTTAATAAAGTGACATATGTGTGTCGAACACCTTTTCTGAGAAGCCTACTATCATAAATGAACTACAACACTAATCTATCGTGATAGAGAGATAAGAGATAAGCGAACAATGTATCTTAAGTGCTATCAATTGAGACGGAATGATAACAGATTAAGCAAAGAAACAGATGATGTTAGAAAATGCTACAAGTTTGTTGTAACAGAGGAGAGACTGTTAGAAAACCTGTAATTTGCGCAAGAAACTCATGTTTAGTTTACAGCTAGGAAAAGCGTACGCCAAGCAAGAAGAAACTTTTTTACGTGGAACTAAGTGCTTGTAGGGCCGAAGTGATGAGAAGAAAGCGAAAACTTTTGACATGGACACAAGCAGTGAACGTATTTTTGGCTTCCTCCTTATCAATTCCCTGTGTTACTCACTTTTAGTGCAATTGCAGTGTGGCAGCGCTCGGCGCTGTCCTGATCTCCTTCAGTGCCTCCTAGCGTTACGAGCGCACATAGCTCTGCTCCGAGTCTAAATGAGTCACAGTTACAAATACTTTTGTCAAAGCGATTGCAAAGAAATTGACTGATGTATCAACTTACATGCTAATATTACTTCTTATTGGAAGAGTACAAACAGAAATGAACCATACTGCTAGTTTGTATTGCCAGTAGGATAAGTGATAGTTAAGCAAGATCATGTAATAACATGTGTTAACAATTAAGGTTGATTACTAGAGTTGAATCGCGATCAATTATATCCGAAAATACTGCGATACATTTACGATAGAGAAGAAATCTGTTTGCATCTTAGATTTTCCATATGACCTTTGCCAGCAATGCAACGGAAGCATACTGAAGTATTGCTGTTTGGTTGCTTTTTCTTCTGAAAATTTTTCAACAATGTTCAAGATGATGTCGTCCTCGTAATACCAAGCATTAGCCAAGCAGAAAGAATGCGGACCGATTTCGGCAACGCCTGTGGAAAGATTGGCTTTTAACTAAATTTAGCGAAAACGACTTTCATGACGAACGAATGGATTTTCAATGCCCCATTATCGCTCATTGAAACGAACATTTCAGAGTGCTCCAGCTACGCCTATCTAGGCGGCTATAACGTTCCGTAAGGCGTTCGATGTTGGTTGCCGGAACGTATTAGGGATGGAAGTCAGTCCCGCGCCACATCGCATCTTGCATCACAATCACCCGGCCACGGTTGTCGTTGACAGTTTATCGCTGAGTCTATTCGAGAATGAAGCAATGCATTTAGATAGCAGTGAGTAAAGGCAAGGTGCCTTTAAGAAGTTTGCGGTTCAGCACAGGCTGAGACATGTAGTCGTATTGCAGAACAACGGAGTGGTTCTGCAACAATCAAATGAATTAACTAATAAACTATTGGTTGGGCTTGATACTGAATATGAGAGAATACACTAATTAGTTGGACAAATTCAAGAGCGACAGCAACGGGGGACAACGAGAGGCGAACGTAAGGCGAACTCGACACGATAGAAGCACGACAAGATGAGACTGTTTGTCTTCTGTACGTGGTCTGTCTCGAGGCATATCTCTTATCGATTTTTCTGCCTCAGTCAACCGCGCGCTCCGTTCACGTGGCTGACACCCTCTCTGAGCGGTCGTCCCTGGAAGCAACGAGGCTACCCGTGGACGACGTTCAAAATGGTAAGTGTCTTTGAAGAGAAGTTGTTGTTTACTATGCAAATCTAAATTTTCTATCAATTTTTTCTCTTTTTGCTAAAGAAATAAGAGGGCTTGTTTAAGATAATCACATGTTGCATTTACCTTTTTAGAGTTTATCAACACGAGCAGCCGAAACGGCCTCAGCAAAAATTGTGGTGGCTACACACAACCTCGTGTCGACTCTTTAAGAAACTCCCACCTCTTAATGCGCACAATCAGGTGTTGAGTTTTTTTAAAAATAACTTTAACTGGTAGTTTGGCAAAGTTGAATCTCTAAGTGCAGACTTTGAAGTTTTGAAAAAAATTGAATTTTATAAGCTTTCTTTGAGCATACTTAAACTGGTCTTAAGTGCTAGATGTGCTTCTTTTTTGAACCAGTTTAGTGTGACACGTTTCAGTCCGACCGGAGCAGTTTGAGCTGTGAATCAACTTTGCTCTCGTGTTACTTCGGTGTATCAGGGTACGGTGGATACACATTCAACTGCTGAGGTGAAAATAGCATGACTATGCTTTTAGTAACCATAATAATTTGAGACATCCTTCTCGTCCTGCAACACCGTGGCTTCATCCATGCGCTGAAACAAGGAGTAGCCAGATCGAACCGAACATAGCTGTTTCACCATCCTGCTCACCATCGCCAGGATCATCGGCCGTTCAGAATATGCCGTCACAATCCAGTAATGCTGGATTTTGATGGAACTAGATCCTGTGAGGTATGCTCATGTTTTAGATATTTCACACCTTTTGTGTTTTTAATGCACTCATGATTCCTCGTCTATCTGAGCGCGATACGAGTCGTATATGGGCCATATAATTTGGAATGCTCCATTCTTTGCAAGACCACTATTATCGTTCTATCTCCTCATTGTCATTACGCTCCTTGTTACTCCTTATCACTCCTTACTTCCTTGTTATACAGTTAAGAGTGCACTCGAAAGCAACATATGCAAGACATTTTGTTCAGATACTCTGTTGATCCCTCTTCACAGGGTTTCACATTTTTCACAGTACGGGTCTCACTGCTTTTAGCACACAAGTTGTTGTTTTTTCGAATTATTCCTAAAACATTGCTCCTTTGTCTTTCTTATAAAACAAAAATATGCACATTGCTTCTTTGTTGTTCTAATGTGCGTAATTTGTGTCATAAAGAGCATACAAATATACGCATATTACAACGATTAAATCTTAACATGATGTTTTAGAAGAGAAAATCTATGAGCACGGACATTGTAAATTATCAACTTAGCAATCACATATACCGCTTTTGGTACATAGCGTGCGCCGCGCTTGCGGCGTGTTGACGGCGAGTTCTTATCTACATTCTTCTTTGGAAATAGAAATCTATTCGATAATTTGAGGTTCTTAGGGCACATTAACATCATTAAATGATGAAGCTCCACAGATGGCACTTTAAGGGGCTTTTTGGTAAAGAGAACGTTCATCTGCTGGAGATTATTTTATGTTTGAGCGAAAGAACTTCTTTTTGAAAGGAAACATACTTCCAGTAGGTATGTAGCATTCAGTTCTTTCTTTTTGTTTCATGCTTTTGTGGTCATTTGATAAGTTGAAAAATTTCGATCTTAAACCAAGCTTAATTTCCGAAGGACCTTCATATTACATTATCCTATTGATAAAAGAACAAAATTTTGTTCCCCAAGTGCGTTGATCCAGATGCACAGCCACAGCGGGTTTTCTGGTACTATAAACTAGAATCTTGATGCGAACTAGACTTTGCCGCTATGAAAAATTTGGATTGTCATTGAATTGGCTTCTAAAAACGTATTTTAGTGAAAGGAACACTCTGTAGTTCTAAAATTCTTCACTTTTCATCACTAATTGCTTGGATGCTGTCGCATTTAAATGAAAAGTGCTCGTGTATCCAAACTTACTTAAGGAGCCTATCTATCTGGATTATTGGTGAATATCTGGTAACTTGAGAACTGTGAATTCTAGCAATAAACTTGGTGCCTGAAAGCACAAAGTGATAACTAAAAGAGAAGTACGCTTTGCTTTTAGAGTAAGCTGTATTAAATTTCCAGCGAATATTTGGTACTATGTAGCAAATTTTGATCCTGAGAAACTTTGATTTTAGTGCTATGTCACAGAAAAACTTCCATGAAGACTTCTATTGCGAAGAAAACTTTTATGTATCAAAGAAGTCTTCTATGTTTCAACGAGAGAACCGCATGGTCGTGACTATTTTCTAATTGTTAGATTACATTCTTTCTTTCCCTTTCATTTACGTTCTGTAGTCACTCGATAGCTTGAGAAATATCAATTTTTACACTGAGTTTGCTTTACAAAAAGCCTTTCATAGTACGCTATCACCTGTATTACCTCTCGTCCCGTTGATCGTCGAGTGACTCGAGCAGGTACCAGCAACTCCTCCATTTTTCCCTATCGCGTGCAAAAGTAGCCCAGTGGGTCCTCCTCGCTCTAGGGGTTCGCTGAGCATTATATCTTTTTTGTATCGCTTTCGTGAAGAAATCGAACCAACGGGTCAGTGGTCTTCCTTTAGAGCGCATGACGTTCCGACGAATCCAGTCGGTAACGGCTCTCGTCCATCGGTTGTCGTTGGAGCGCATCACGTGTCCGGCCCACCTTATTTTCGATATCCTGGCGTGTAGAACGGCGTCTCTGATTTTCGATCGTTGACGTAGGTTGGAACTTCGGATCCTTTCTCTCATTTGCGAGATGCGGGATACTCCTAGCCTCACATTTCGACTGCGCGTTCGATAACGGCAAGTGATCTTTCATCCTGTTTACGTAGCGACCAAATTTCTGCTGCATACGTCAGGGCAGGGATAATTGTCGAGTCGAAAAGGTGGGCACGGTGTCGGACGTTTTTCGTCCTCTTCACTACATCTCCGATGCTCTTAAACGTTCATCAAGCCGCTCGTTTCCTCCTGCTCAACTTTGGAGCTAGGTCGTTCATTTTCGCGACCTATATAGACGTAACTGGAGCATTCGGAAATTGTCGTTCCGTTGAGCGTGAATAGGGCATTCGAAACCCATTCGTTCCTCATGAACATTGTTTTCGTTAGATTTAGTTGAAGACCAATCTTTCCACAGGCGTTATCGAAATCGGCCAACATTCGTTCTGCTTGACTGATGCTGGGTGTTATGAGAACGATGTCGTCATCAAAGCGAAGATGGTTCAGTTGTAGACCGTCAATGTTTACTGCTATATCGTCCCATTCTAATTTTCGCATGATGTTTCGCAGGGTGGCAGTGAATAGTTTTGGCGAAATTGTCTCGCCTTGCCGAACCCCTCTTCTTGTGTCAATGGTGAAATTGTTGTAGAATGGAGATATTTTGGTCGTGTAATATTTGTAAAGCTCACGAAGAATCATTATGTATCGAGTAGGGACGCCCTGGTTATCCAGAGCCTCTATAACCGCTTGCGTTTCCACTGAATTTAAGGCTTTCTTCAGATGGATAAAAGTGAGACAGAGTGGTTGCTTGTACTCTCGTGAAACTTCAATGAGCCTTGTAATCGTGTGGATGTGGTCTATGGCACTAAATCCTTTTCGGAACCCTGCTTGTTCGCATGGCTGTCCTTCGTCCAGAATTCTGTCAATCCTGTTTAGGATGACTCGAGTGAAGAGTTCATAGACAACGGACAGCAAGCAGATTGGGCGATAATTGCCTAAGTCGTGAAAGTCTCCCTTTTTAAACAACAGCACGGTCTTGCTAGTTTTCCATTGAATAGGAACCTTGCATTCTGACAAGTAGTGAGTGAACAGCCTAGCCACTTTGCTGATGAGAACTGGCGGCAGGTTCTTCAGGTGTTCTGGTCTAATCCTGTCTGGACCGGGTGTTGTTCTGTTCTTCACCGACGACATAGCATGTCTGATTTTGGAAGGGAGGACCGGTGGAACAAAATAGTCGTTCCTTCTCAATTTATATGACGTTAAGAGGACATAGCTAGCGAAGAGATTTGAGTAATGTTAGTGGATGATTTTCTCCATAACCCTTTTCGAAGCTGTAAGTGTCCCGTCAAGGTATCGGAGTGCAATCATCTTGGTCTTATAGTTGGCGAAGTCTCGCTGGGCTTTGCGAATGCTCTTCCCAACTTTTGTAGCTTCTGCCATAGCTGCTGCTCTTCTCTCTTTGAGGTTTTCTTTTATCGCTTCACTGCAGCGTTTCGTAAGATCGGACGTAAGGATTTGGTTGCCTGTAGCTTGTGCGATTCCGCGTTGACGTATCAGCTCGAGTGTCTGCGGCAACAAGCGTCTTTTCGTGACCTTAGGACTCTCGGCTTTTATAGCGCTAACGTGAAGATATTCAACGAGTCGATCGTATTGTTCGTCGATGTTGTCGACAACGGCATCTTCCCAAGAGCCGACTAATGATTTGAATACATCCCAGTTTATGGTAGTTCTGGGACTTCGTTGTTTGAATTTAGCGGCTTTCTCTCCTCTCCTCGAAAAACGGAAAGTTGCGCGAAGGAGACGATGGTCGGGTCCCGTGTAGAACTTAGGAACAACAGCGACATCGGTCAGGCAAAATCTTCGATTTACTAAGATGTGATCTAGTTCGTTATGGTACTCTCCATTGGGAGACTCCCACGTCCATCGCTAAGAATGAGGCCTTTGGAATTGCAAGTTACCATGAATTATTTGAGTCGTCATGATAAGCTCTGAAGCTTCTCACCTTGATCATTCCATTCTAGTCAGGGGGTCTCTATGTGACGTTCTTCAGACGTTCTTCTAAATCCAACTTTTGCGTTAAAATCTCCGACAATGACCTTGAAGAATGTATGATCTTCTCTAAAAAATTTTTCGAGGTCCATATAAAACGCTTCGACTTCGTCTTCGTCATAGCTTGATGCTGGTGCGTAAGCAACGAAGATGGTCAAAGCCGGCATAGAACAACATCGTTCAACCGTAATCGTCCGATACGGGTTGTTAGTTGTTTGAACGAATCAGTGCTCACGGTAAAATTCGATTTGACGAGGACGCCAACGCCGCCGACACCTCTGCTAACGCATGTTCCATAAAACAGTTCTTCTCCGGTGTCATAAACAGCGTGAAAAGGAAGGCGCCTTTTCGTCTCAGCCAGGTCAATGACGTCGTACCTTATTCTTCTTGCTTGAATCAATAGATCTTCTACAGCGGATTCGTGATCAAGGTTTCTTGCGTTGTAGGTACAGATCGTCATTCTAGTCCGTTCCGATCTTGGCAGCCTTGTTCGGCCCTAAGATTTTAGCAGCCTCTCCGTACTCGTCCTACCTGGCGCTGCCGTACCAGGGGCTCTTTCGGAATCAGGGGAATGAGGCCCATATTTGTTGTTGTTTTTGGCATTTTGATAGCCAACGTATAGCTTGCCAGGCTCTAAACGTGGGGGCTGGGTACTCACGAGTAGCTTACCAGTCTCTCTCGGAGGAGCGGGAGGAGCTGATTTGTCGGAGGCGACACCTAACCGCCTCCCATGTACTTCCCAGCCGCCTGATTGCAGGCTTTTGGTTGACTTGACTCGCAGAAATAGAGTTTTTGTCAAGTCGGCACTGCAGAAGCAGGGAGCTCGTCCCCTGAATCCACCTGCGTCTCTGGGAAGCACACGGTGGCTTTTGGTTCGCGTTTATTTCCCTGTCCACCACCTGGGGGCGCTACGTGCTCTCGTGACTGACCGGGTGGGATCCCTCAACGAGGGAGGTCAGTGGAGTACGCTACAATGACTAGAAAAAGATAACGTTTTGCAATAGGAATCCAATTTTTCAACTTCACAGGGGAATTTTTTTGGTTTTTTTTATGCCGAAGTATTGATTTCAGCGAAATTTTCGCTCCACATAGTACTGAATATTATTAGGAACATTTCTGCTTACATTCGTTTAGTAGAAAGATCGCTTAGTTGTCTGAGAAATCTCCACTTTTTATCACGATTTGTGCGGACTGCAATGACATTCTGTGCAATCTGCTCGCGTTTTCTTCGCTTTTTAATTAGAAGATATTTCCACCTGACAATCATTAATCACTGAGCAGCCTGTGAACTAAAAATTTTTTGACAGTTGAATTGTGGAAAAACCCTCTCACTACTCTATAATAAATGAAAAGAGGACTCAGCTGAGAGTTTAGTACAAAACGAGCACATGTTTGACCGGAGTGCAGAAAGAGAGGGATTGGACCAGCAAAAGATTTTATTTTGGGAAAAGCTGATCAGTAAAAGCTGGAAAGCCATACAGAATGAGAGTGGTGAACTTAGGTGGACGGTTAAAAAGGAAGTTATAGTAGTTCTTACAATGTACAGCTGTCCTAATACTCCTAATCACACATATATGCTTGGTGAGCGCATGAGAAAATTTACAGAGACAGCGTGCAGATAGCCAAGTTCACCTAATTTGAGAACGATTAAATTTACGACAACACAGTTACGCGACCACAACTACAGACGCTTTTGAAGGTTCCACATTCAGTCCACCAATATTTCGAGGTTGGGTGGAATGCTGTAGAGCTAACGAAGGTTTACACAATTGCATATGCTTAAAAGTCCTGTTACAACAGCGTGTACTAAGTGCAGCCAATGTAGTGAGCGTTTCTGTTTAAAATGTTGCAGTGCACATGAGAAATGCGAGCCCTGTAAGCGCTTTAAATATTCGAGTTACTGGCCCAATAAACGAAAGAGATATGGAAAAGGAAAAGTTTCAGGAAGAGATAAATAAGTAAAATGCGAAATATGAAGTGTAACAAATAAAGGGAGCTCTCGGCTTCGGTCAGTCGACGAATGATTGGAATTGTAGGAATCTTCGCAAATTACGCCGGTGCGGCAAGATAACTTAAGGTTGATATAGTAACGCGCAAAATTCAACGTTGCGGGTAGTGGGTCGAATTCGAGGTTTTCACGCTCTTTCAGTAATCAGGTCCTATACTCAGCAGAGCGTCATAACATCGACAATAATGATGATGAATACTAGGGGGTGCATTTATATGTTGGGCGGCGGCAAATTTTTAAGCCGATCTTATTCGCTGGACAGAAACTTTTCATAGGATTGTTCGTAATTATTATAAAGCTAAATCTCTGGCTATAACTCTACGTTTACGGTTTTTTGAAACACTCCTCTATAACACTCTAGCGTCCAGGATAACATTTTGTTTGCACTCATCTTTCGTCTTACTTTTCATTACGCGTATAGAGTAACGGAAGCACGAAAAGCATATCATCAAAAAGAGAATTTTTTGCAGTATAAGAGACTTTGCCATTATCTGAAGTTCCTGTCGAAGTGGTAAAGATATCTCCAGTTGAGCAACAATAATTCAAAAAAGACCAACAGCCTTCCCCTCCTCAGCTACATGAGTTGTCTGGTATACAGAATCACCGGAAAGGTTTATGACTGAGTAAAATGTGAGGAAAAACCACAGCAACGACGTGTTAGTAAGGTAATCGCCCGATCTGCCGCGTATCTCGGTAGTGACCTAACACATTATGAGTTGAAACGGCGACAATTTCTTATTTTCGTAGAAATTTTTCCAACCCCATCGACAGAAACTCTGGATATTAAGACATGATGATATGACGGAAAATTCCCTACGTGCTGATATGCTTTTCGTGGTTCGAGCGGTTTAAACTCACGGTAAAAATGAGGACCAAAGGCTATTAAGAAACAAAATATTATTCTGGATACTACAGGTTACGAAAGGTTGCTTTGAAAAACCGGTAACGTAGAGGTGTAGCTAAAGATTTAAGCTATCTAATGATTACTGAAATCTTTGGAAAGCTCCTGACCAGCGAATGAGATTGGCTTAGAACTTTGTCGCCGCCGATTGTATAAGTACCGATTACGCTTGTCGACCTACTTATTAGCCAAGATTACGTTTGTTAAGATTACGTTTATTGAATTAAAAATTATAACAATAAGCAAGAAAACTATGACAAATTCTCAAAATTGCCTTTTTTGGCCTCTATACATTATGATGTCGCCTGCGAAAGTTTTAACGATGTTCTCACACAACCCCACCGTGGTTTCTCCTCAAGCGTGCGCTCGCTCAACGAGAAAACGAGATTTTTTTTTCCGCCAGTGTGGATTCCAAGTAATCCGCTGAGTTGAGATCCGGTGAGTTTGATAGCCAAAATCCTTGCCTCAAAAGCCTCGAAACAACTCTTGACAAATGGCAATCGTTGAGCGAGCCGAAAGCACAGGAAGCCAGTCCTACTGAAGCGTTAGTTCGTTGGCACGAATGTGTTGAGTACTTCAAGGCTTCAATACGCTCCGTAGATCTTCTTGGTGATAGCTGGCAGAGTTGAGTTTAACGTTTCCGTTAATGAAGGACAACGGCGTCACTCCGGTGGCGCAAATGCGGGCAGAGACTATCACAAAGACCGGAAAATTGCTGCCGCCCATAGTTTTTGCTTCTGCGGGCTTCTGCTGACTCTACTTGAAAAGCCGCCGTTAATTCTTGCGACTGCGGAGTGGTTGCACTACGGAAATCTTCTCTTTAATAAAAACAGCTTTGACAAACGTGCAATATCTATCAAACGAATTATTCGGCGAGCCTTTGGAAATCTTTTTTTTTCTAGTTGTCCAGAAAGTGAACAAAAACGATAGCGTAAGTGCGCATTTTTATCTTATTTCTGACAGTGTTTCTGACGCCGCATTTGCTAATTGCGCGCTTCGCAAGCTATTTTTCGCATCGAACGCTCCAGATTTTGTTTATCTTCTTATAACGTTTACTCGAGTAGACGTGGCAGCTGGATAATCTTTTCGAGGACGATTCTCAATCCTTCCATTCCTATTGAAATCACGTTGCAGGGCTGTGTAGACATTTCTGGGATTGGAACCACTCCTAACAATTTCGGCCTTTTTATTCACGTCTTGTGCAGCTCAACTACTGTGACCCGTTCATATTTACTATCATAACTTGAGTGCAACTAAAGGTCAACATATAATGGAAACAAATTCTGGACAGCAAAGAAGTCAACAAAGTTATCAAAATCGATTATAAATTCTAAATCAATGCTAAAATTGCAAAATACAATATCATCACAAGTTTTTCGCACTCTGCATATATGTTTGCAAGCACATGTACGTTTTGCTCACTTAAATGCTCTGCTTGCTTTCTCGAATTACTATATCACTGCAGTGTAGCAGGGAATACAAGACTGAGTTCGCCCGAGCGCTTCTATACCGACTAACCGACGATAGGGATGTTTGGCGGCCATATATTTGATGCAGTGTCCACTATCGATTGGTCGAACGCGTTAGAGTGGTCCACATGTGAAGTAAAATTTTGATAATCAATCAGGAAACTTTTCGCTTTGAAAGAATCTCCACGCAAAACGGATGAACTAGAAAATTTCCTCTATGCGATTAAGTAATTTTTGTAGTTTTAGTAAAGAAATAGTAGAAGTGCACTCTAAATGTAAATCATAATTTTATTCTAAACTTCACAACGTTAGAAAAGAGTCTTTTTGAAGAAAGGAGCATGTAGTGCACTAGCCGATGAATTAAGCTTTCGAATGATTACTACCATTCTTATCGTGCATTTGTTATGTATCGTGCATTCGTCGTTTGAAGTGACTGAATGCGTATCTGACCTTCACAATGAGTCGCGGGGCGGTCCGATGTAACGAGCCAGTACCGCTCACCCTCTCAAACAAATCAAGTGCCAATTTACTTAACACGGAGGAATGAAATGTTTGGTGAACCATGAGCGCGCAATAGGACCATCGGTTTTGAGTGGGACGTTGATCACGTCTAACCACTGCGTCATATACGATCTTTTATGCTCATACAGATTTGAAGATGTGAGAGTTCAGAGATGACCTTAGCGGCTCCATACAAATATTGTGGTTTTATATAAAATAGATTATGGCGGTCATGAAAAGATAAAATCGAATTTTTCACATTACCTTTCGCATCCTTATCTAGGATAGCCTGTGCACCTTGCGTGCAAGCAATACAGCAGGAGTGCAGCAATGGGACTTTTAATGCAGTTCAAGATGAGCAATAGTACATATACTAAAGTGAAGCGCTGAGTGGGTAAATATCTCCGTGCAATCATACGTTTATTTTTTTGCTAATTCAAAAATTGCAGGCCCTCAGCAGCAATCCTTTCCTCGTAGGGCGCTACAAGTGCCCTTTATGGCAGCCCCACAATTATGGACACCATACATGCTTCGAAAACTGCGATACTACTTCGCAACCAAATTCTGTGGGTACTATTGTAGCGCAGAGCCCACCGGAGAGTAGAGGTGAGACAAAGTTCCTCGATACCCTTCATCCACACTCGATATTTCTTTCCGATATTCATACGCGTCCTGCACGTGATTCGACTTAGAATTTATTTAAAATATATTATTTTCAAAAATCACTGTCGACCTATGCGAAGCAAGAGCAACCGCGACGTTCATCTTTTCATAGCAGCTTGGACTCGATTTAAGTAGCTCATCAAAACATTCATGTATATTGGCAACTTGAGGCACCTTAATTTTTTTGTTAAATTACTTGAAATTTTGATTCAAATACTGACTGAAAATGGATAATTGCTTCCCGGGACTGTACTGTGATTCCCAATTCCCTTTTACATTAGTTGGAGATAAGAAAAGACTTCAATAGGTTGATCACTGCTCGTTATTAGTAGTTGGAGATCTGCTAATTGTTCATAGATAGTTGTGAGCAACACTCGAAATAATACAATGAATGATGTCCACCATTTGCGGATGTAACTCATTCAGACTTGTAATGTCATACTTGAACAATACATCCCGGTTTCATGAGCTATGTGTACTTGTACCTCGGAAGTCAGTTAACCTTCCGTTCCACTTTTAGATTAGTCACATAACTGGAATTAGATCGTCAGTTACTTCAAACACGTAAATGTATCATGAATGTATGTCATGAATTCTTCTCAAAAATCACTGAGTTTAATTTTGACTTTGCCGTATGATAGTCTCTGTGCTCGCCCCACAATTAGACTTTCACTTTATCCAAATCTTGTATACTGTCACCATTGTGTATGCTATTGTAATTAATCCTTGTATTCGCGTATAGCTACTACTGTACTGTCATGATAACGATAAACGTTAATATAAATCCGAGAAGTTTGACATAAAGGTACTTACGATTAATCAGTTGATGAAGTTTTTGCGATGAAACCACATGGACTACGGATTTCTTCCGCCTTCTTTGCTTAAAAGCAGTATTTCAATCTGCGCTTGGGAACTTTCTGTGACACCTGTTTCTTTGCACTGCTGTATGTGCGCTGCTATTTTTATATCTTTATTGTCCAATTATTTCCCTTTTTAGCCGTTTCAAGCGATATATCACGACCAAATGATTTTTCCAGTCATATAGTGAATTTAAATATTTTTCTTTTTATCACTTTGTTGATGGAAGAGTCTCAGAAATATTGCTAGTACTGTTCGATATGACTCAGAGTCGATTTTACACTGTGAGTTCAAGGTGCTGCGCTGAAGAATTTGACATAAACGTTGTGGACGCTACTTTCGCTCTGTTGCAACCAGTTTCCCTAGTCCTTTCCTGCAGACGTCGGCACTGACTGTCTCCTTGCTGTCGAGCTATTCCTAAAGCGTGCCTTGCTAATATCACAAAACCCGAAAGCTTATATTTCCGAGTGAGAGTTTTCCACTTTGGCTAAGCTTGGTTAAGGTCTCCCAAGCGAAGCGGCTGCTAGGCGTTGCGCGTGATGTTTTCACAGTAGACTTAGAACTTATTTTCAGTGATGATCGACATGATGAAGACTTTTTTATGCGGTTATAGGAGAACTTACGCATATGGTTACGCATGAAGCGCTGTCATGTTTGGTAGATGCATGAGGTGACCGTCGATACAATACTGGGCGAAAGCACAATTCATTTAAATGGCGAGCAATGATGCCACGGCCGCATTCCTATGCCTGTTCCAAATCTCTGTCTCTGGCATTCGCATGCGCTTCCACCTTGTAGCGCTGACAATTACTGTAAGGCATGACACTCCACCCTGCACGCTAATCCAACTCGACTCACCTCGAACACAAAGTGTTTGACCACGGCAGAGTGGCTTAAACGATCACAATAAGAGAATAGCAAGAGACATTAAAATAGACAACTGCTCGCGGGTCAATTCGCCTCATAAGGGAATCGAACTCAATTCTTGTCGGACATGAAGTGTCCGACCACCGTATAGTGGTGTAACTAACTAAAGTGGAAGGGAAGCAAATACGTTGAAGGAGGCAACCCCACGCGACTCATTTCGCCAGGTTCAGCAATCAAACAAAACTTATGTCAGTGTTGAAGTGCCCGACTAGGATAACAAATGTCCGACTACGGCATAGAGGTGTAAATGACTAAAGTGTAAGTGAAAAAAAAATGTCAATGTAGGTAACTCCACGTAAGTCAATCCGACCTCTTACTAAAATCCAGTTCATCTCACTTCGGAGCCGAAGTATCTCACCATGGCATACTGCTATAAACAACTAAAATTCAAGGAACAAAAGACATTGAAAGAGGTAACTGCACGATGAAAGTGTCCGAGCACGGCAGAGTGGTATAAACGACAAAAATGCAAGGTAGACAAAAGCAGTCGAAGGAGGCAGCTCCACGTGGGTCAACCTGACCTCTTACTGGAATCCAACTGATCCTACTTCGGCGTCGAAGTGTCCCACCATAGCATAGCGCTATAAACGGGTATAACTCAAGAAAAGCAAAAAAAAAAACATTAGAAGAAGCATCCCACTTCAAAAAAAAGGGGGTCAATCCGCCCCGTACGGTAATCCAACTCGACTCGCTTCGCACATAAAGTGTTCGACCACGGCAGAGTGGCATAAACGACTACAATAAAAGGATAGCAAAAGGCATCAAAATAGGCAACTGCTCGCGATCCAGTCTGCCCCATAAGCGAATCAAACTCAACTTATGTCGGAGTTGGTGTGCCCGACGAGGATAACAAAAGTGTCCGACCACGGCTTAGTGGTATAAACGAACACGATCCAAGGATAACAAAAAACATCGAAAGAAGCATCCCACGTGGTCAATGCGCCCAGTACAGGAATCCAACTTAACTCACCTCGAACGTGAAATATCCGACCATGGCAGAATGGTATAAACGACTTAAATGCCCAATAAATATTGATTCCAAAAGCGGTCATCTGTCCCATCATTCTACCACTGACGAAAACAGTAAGCTTAGTTATAGCTGCGGTAATCGAACATATTATTTGCAAATTAGTGCCTGAATGAAGCATTACGAAATGTACAAAATCTGATCAACCCTTTCAGGACCATGGACGCAACCCTCTGCATTTCTAACCGTGTTACGTCTAACAAAAGAGCTTGTTGCGTTAAACGATGGCGTCGAAGCTCCAGCATGTCATTACTAGACGTAACACGCTAAGGGTGAAACGCAGAAGGTTGGGTCCAAGGTCTCAAAAAGGTTATCATTACCTATTGCAGAGAAATAAGAAGCACAACAAATAACGTGACGATCTTCTGAGAATATAGGCGCTGGGATCACGTTGTAAAAGATGAAGAACAGAGCTTTCAGATTTTTAATCATTCCCTGGGAGATGTGCGATGCATTCGACTCCATTCGTAGTGTCGTCTGAGGGAAATGAATGCAAATTTGTCCTTTATGACCAGCAGTGGCTTAGCCATATATCAAGTCGGAGCTGCTATTCTTATAGTAAGTTTGGAACCAAATTATCGATCTCGAAGAACAGAAGCTTGATGAGCTGCCAGCGCAATATCGAACTATCAACCATCGATTGGTCGACCATGTTCGTGCCGCAGAGTACCTCTAATCATGGCGCCACATGCGCTCAGATGACTTGTTGACTATGAATATATTTTGTTGAATCTCGGACGATATATGCTGTTGGGGGTCCCCTTCTCAATAAATCTATCTGAACCACCTTATTCTAGACTCGAAGCGAGTGCGTACAAAGGCCAAAAGTCGCTTTGAGGTGTAAGAAAATAACACCTAAGACATGATATGAAGCAAAACAAAAGCCCTTACATTTAATGTACAAAAGAGTACTATCAAGTCACAAATTGCCCACCTGATCTTAGAAACACCCTCATCATTCGAAAAATTGCTCTCCTACCACGTCAAAATTGTCCAACTTTGTGAGGTACCATGCCGATTGAGAATCAGTTCAAGTTAATAGAATCAAATTTACCCTCCTACTATTTTGTAAATCTGAACAGAAATATGCATTCAAATACCTCAATCGATATTTTTGATAACGTCTAACATATGGTACATTGCTCAGAAATTCATCAACGCCGTAAGATCTATCCTTTGTCTTTCACTCCGACACAATAAGTAACCTGCCTGTTGTCCATGGTAATACTTCGATTAGCCAAAGCGAATGCGATAGCACCACGGAGACCCAAAAACAAGCATGTACTGATACGATACTGGATTAGATGGGCGTCGACAATATTCCATAGGTTATTCAGCGGATAGACGAATAGAGCACGAGAGACATTGATAGATATTTATAAAAGGATTTACGGTAACTTTCATGAAAATGACTACAGCCAAACTCTTGAAAGTCCTTGTTCGTTTTTAAGCTGCTGTTAATTAATTTCGCATGCGAAACTTGATTTTCGCCAATTACTGAAAATTATTCTCTTGCTTGAGGTAAAATGCTTAGATTTTTTGTATCACTTTGGTACTCCATAACGTTCACACGTTTATATACCTTTTGTGCATATCTAATTCTTATGCTCAAAAAAAAAGAGTCCGGGTGTGAAACATAATTTCGATCCCGCTCAAAAAATGCTTTCAGAAGCCAAACATAGTACTGAGAATGCCGAAATGTAAGTTTCTGTGAATAGCAAAATTTCAACAAAAAAGCTTCGCCCACTGAAAAAGATCGCTAAAACTTGTGCACCGAAACGAATCTCAGCGATCTCAAAGTGTTAAGGTACTGCTAGAACACTAAATATGCTCACTGTAGTACTAAATAAACAGACGCTACTGGGCACACAAGGCTGTAGGTTCTATACAACAACTCGCCTTTACAACTCATTTGTACTAACACAATTTCCATTTGTTCTGTTAGGTTTAAGAACAGATTCAACTACCCATATATAAAGTCGGCAAACATTTTGATTACTTCATCGTTTTCGCTGATTATTATCAAAGCGTCAAAACTCCTGCTTAACTGTCGCTTAGAGCAGTCCTTGCGGTTTTTATGACCTAAAACACGTATGCACATGTTTTATGATAGAATTCTGCTAGGAGAAAAAACGATTTTTGATGTTGTACCAGTGCTGTTTACTTCAAGTAGTGTTGGACTTTCCGTCAGCTACGAGGTCTCAAGTGACGAAACAGTCAAGAGAACTGCAGTTTTTAATCGTTTCAATGAATTTAAGGCGAGAAATGGTGATTTTATGCAGAAGAAAAGAGCTGGCGCCCCCAAATTTCCGGCGAACTATTTTGAATGCTACTGAAACTTCTACGTCGTTGGCGACTCGCAGATGGCCGCCGATTTTTGGAGTAGTCACACTAGAATTTCATTTTGAAGCAAATGTATAAGTATTATACATGAAAGTAAGCGCGAGAACACTTCTCACAGTCAAAAACTTAAATTCATTGAAAATAATCAACAAAAGTGGGAGTGGCTAGAAAATTTCTCGCCAACCCACTAGTTGTATAACGTGATAACATTCATTCTTCCAGCTCATCTGCTTTCATCACTTTACTGCTCACGCTTTATTTTGATAAGAACTCGATTTTGCCTTTAATAAACAGTGCACAACGTAAAGCTCATATTGTGCCACAATGTAACTTCAGGACTTTTACAGCTAATCCAAAAACTTAAAAGGAAAACGAAACAGTATTTTATGACGCTCGAGAAAAGACGAAGTCTTAATCAATCCATGAATTTAAGTAGACAAGTCGAACGCATGAAATACGGAGGTCCGCACAATAAAATGTGAAGACGGGACAAATGATTAAGAAAACATGAATTTTCTCTGTAATTCCCTTAGTTATCAGCACTAGCATGCTTAAGCAAAGCCGTCATTCAGCCCTATGGCCATCCAGCTTAATTCACTTCCTCTGGAACTAAACTCCAATACTTTTAGTTTCTCTGCCTTTTTTTTGTTACTATTGGTGAAACAGTAACTACAAGTAGGTTCCCTACTCTCGTATAGAACACTCTTATCCTACTGCCTTCTCACCTTCTTGATGAGCATGTTGCATGACTCAGTTTCGAAGACTGTGATGAAGGAATAGGATCTATAGCGTCGACTGTTTTTTATCCTCGCAGTAAACATTCAATATAATTGTCAGAATGTTAAAAGCCTCACCGAGGTATTTACGCCAGTACCATACAAGCGTGTTGAGGAGGTCTCGCCCCACCCCCCCCCCCCCCTCATCAGTGGCTTACGCCCCACATCAAGCACTGCTGTGAATCAAAAAACAGTCAATGTTATGTATCTATTTTGCTCTATCCACCGCGATTCACCGACTGAAAAGTGGTGATGGCTCAGTGTCATTGTACGCTATGCTATCACAACATAAGCCTCCTTCCTTGCTTTAAAGCAGGGCATAATGTGAGGCTTGGGCAACTGACGAGGAGGGCGAGACTCCGAAACACGCGTGTATGGCTCTATAAAAACAACAATAAGGCTTTAAAAATTCGTAAAAATTATATGGAATAGGATCTGTTATCACTTGAATCCATGAGCAGACGGAAGTTGAATATTTGAAAATTAGTGTAAGTTGATAGCTGAAATTTCTGTCACTATGTCATTGGAAACACTACAACGAAATCTACTGAATCGTCTGCGCTTGCGATTGGCAATTCCATAAATAATGACGCTCAATATATATTTCTTTAAAATGAAAATCACGACCTTGTTTCAACGGATAATATTAGACTGTTCCAAAAGTTTTGGCACATAGCTACAAAAACTAAATTTATTGACATTAAGTAACTAAGACTGCACGATTTTGACATCATTCGACTGCGCATTTTTCCGTGAACATTTGTTGTACCACTTTCCAATACTTATTTTGAGACGCAGCTGTCGTGGGTGGAAATCGCTTGCTACTTCTGCACGAATGGCGCATATAGTAAAATGCTGGTGAAGCGGTGCGCAAGATTTAATGAAGCATACTGTCAACGCTTCGAGCAAGAATAACACTCCAGACTATTCTCTCTAGCTTTAAACTTCGCGAGCCACTTTCCAACTGCCTTTTCTGCAACCGTATCATCACCTCAAACTCAATTAATCTTGCGCCGCTGCACCTGCATTTTTCCCTACGCCCTAGTCATGAGCGAATTTCTTCCTAAGGCAGCACCATCTTGGTGCAAGTGTAGGCAAGATGTATAGCAAAATGGTGGAAAGAAAATGCGCATTTGAACGACACCAAAATAAATCTATTTGAACTTCTGGTTGATAAATTTGGTGTTTATTCCTCACGCGCCAAAACTTCTGCAGTGATCTAATACCATTGAAGACTAGTGCTACTGCAATCTGTAAATTCACTGGACATTTGAACTGCTTGCATCACAAATATATGTATTCTACAACAAATTAGAACACGATAATGAATATATGAAAGCAGAACATATTAAACAAATGCTTGATGAAAAAGAAAAACAAATGCCTACACCTTTCAAGGAACTCAGTAATGAGAAGAACAAAAATCCCGGATTCCATTTTCCATTGTTGCCCACGAATACATTGACAATGATATAGCAAAATGCAAAACTTTCCAGAATGAATGTAATCATCTATAAATCGAGTGCCTCGAGCGTATACTGAGATATGCAATAATGAGATATGTGAAGAGAAGAGCAACCTGGAAAAAATTGTTTAGTCGTGAAATGAGACTCCACCGGAAGATTGTTGCATGTATAATGTGCTTCAATTATACCACAAAATAGCGCAGATACGATACCTGAAAATGATATAAACATTAATCGTATTGAAAATATTGGCTTTTATGTAGAAAAGCAGTAGAAAATAAAGGATGAACTCTGCGGTGATGAATTTCTAAGGGATATACCCTGCATTCGTCGTGATCCAGCATCATTTAAAGTATTTGAATGCATAATTCTGGCTTTAAGAACAACTCGTGACGCCCTATCAATGTATCAGAGCATCGCTGGTGATATCCCAGAAAATTGTGACACCGATTCACCGAACTCGGAAGGATAGAGGTTCAAGCAAGTCTAGAACATTGGACACGGAAAAGCACTATCGACCATCGATTAATCGACGACGTTTGTGTTGTAAAACACTTCTGGCCACTACGAAATGCGCCCTACTTTTTACAAAAATACGGATATGAAAGGAAAGAAGATATTAGGTTGTCTCATAGGTCTTGGCACTAGGACAATAAATGCTAAATATTTTACCCAGAAGTAATTCAAATTGCATGATTTTGGTATACAACTTGCTTACACTTGGTATAAAATGGAACTGTCGTGAGAACAAATTCGCTTGCTACTCATGCACGAATTACATACAGGTGAAAATGCTAGTGAGGGGGCACACAGGATTAACGGAGCATGCTGTGGACGACTCAAGCGAGACTGGTCCTCTAGACTGTTCCCTTCGGCTTTGAACTTCGTGAAACACTTTCCATCCTCCTTTCTGCAACCGTATCATCGTTTCAGGCGCTACTCTTGCGAGTCACTCTCAAGAGATATTCGTACGTGAGTAGTAAGCTAATCTCTAAAACCATGCAGTTTTGATTATCTTTGATCAATAAATTTAGTGTTCATTCCTCTAAAGCCAGAATACATGAAACGACCTTGACAAAAAGAGCTCGCTATGATAAGCAATGGATGCCGACTATAAAGCGACAAGAACGAAGTCTATCTAGAAGCTCTCTAGCTGGCAAATTCATTGGGTCCTCTTCAATCTGTAAATTCCTTTCCCTCATTGTTTCTTCTCTGGAGGTTTAATTATGGAAAGACTGTTTTAAAGTAAAACCCTTGTGAGTCGTGCCGTTCTCAAATCCGACGAAAATATGCACTAAAACGAGTACCGCTAAGTACAGCGCTCCAGTCCACCTTCTCCTTTAGATTGTACGTTGTCGGGTTAATCTCTAAAATCGAAGTGTCCAACTCTTCAGTTCTTGAAAACCAAAATATCTTATACTAATTCGGATCACAGTCAGACCATCAAAGACAGTAGGTATGAACGGAACAACTGATTGTATGATGCAAATAGAGGACTCATAGACGATAAGACATACGTAGAAAACATAAAAGCTCTAGGCAATAATCGACCCTGAGCGATGTGCAATGCTTTTGGCTTTATTAACATCATCGTTTAAGGTGACTGAATGCGTGTCTAGTTTACAGTGACTCGTACTCGCCTACCAATGTATTAAGTCAGTTTTACTACTCTCACAGCCAAGTCTGGTATCAATCCACCGACTTTGAAGTAATGGAGGTTCGGTAAGCTTGGAAAGGGATCGAACCAACGATCATCAATTGATCAAACAGGAGGTTGTCGCAAGTCATCTTCAACCATTGTGCCACACGCGCTAATGTACGTACTAGTAAAAGACTTATGGGTAAAGTTTTCGGCTTCAATCAGCCCCAGAGGGATGCGCCGTGCATTCCTCTTCAATTTTTAACTTCGTATAAGGTGATTGAATGCACATCTGGCCTTTGAAATGCCCCGCGGGGGTCTTTCGTTGTGTAGAGTCAATGCTACTTATTCTCCTGGACAAGTCTGAGCCTCATCTGATACCGATTTGCCGATCACGGAGGAATAAATGGCTTGGCGAGCCATGAGCGCCCGATTGAACCACCGACCTTGTATGTGAAGTGGAGCACCTTTAATCACTGCAACAAATGCGTTCTTACGCGTACTACTGCATAACGTATATAATGGACAACACGCTACCTGTTACTCCTTGAACTTCTACAAGTAGAAATGAAATATAAGGTATAAGCGCTAAGAGCTACTCTCCTCTACGGCGTACTATGCAGTTGCAGTCATCTTCGTCATAAGTGCATTACCATAACCAAGGAATGAACCCAAAATCAGAGAGCCCACAAATTATAATATTTGCTTTCTTCGCATAAAGCAAAGTAAATCAAATTTGAAACTACCGAAAAACACATAAGCGAATATTCCTAGTACAAAAATCAATTCGCTTGATCCAGCATCACTTTCTGCCGAAAAGTTATCCATGGTGCTGGAAGAGAAAACACATAAAAATTGCAACATAGAAAAACTTGGATAAATCTGTACATATATAGGATAAAGAGTCAAAGCTCTCAGCAGTGGTCAAGCCCTGAGAGATGCGCCCTCCATTCGTCACCTACAATCGTATCAGATGATTGAATGCAAATCTGGCCTTTGCAATGACTCGCGGTGTCCTAACGATGTAACAAGTCAGTGGTGCTACCTTCCCAAACAAGTCCAGTATCAGTTCATCAGTACCGGAAATATGAAAGAACTGGTGAGCATTGAGCAAGGTCAGACCCTCGACCACCTGCTGATCGACTACGTGTATGTCGTAGCACCTTTAACCACTGCGGCACGCGCGTTTTCATATGAACACTGTATGACGTATAGATAATCACTCAATGCAAAGAATGAAGTTGGTCACATCATATTTTAGACCTAGACGACATATTGTTAACTTGCTACGATTTTCTTGATTCCTCAAGAATTCCTTCGCAGGTTTTCCTACAAGGTCGACAGAGGCGATAGATGACTCGTGGTCAGCACAAGGTTTGCCACTTAGGGAACGGGCTTTGGCAAAATTGAGGCCAATTCTAGCGGTACATGAACGTAAACACCCAAATCTTTATAATAAGTCATCATCCTAGAGCCGGGAAAACAATACCAGACATGGTAGGGCATTAGACTATTAGAGTGCCTGGAGTACGCTTGACAATATTTTGAAAAATCATCGGAAAAGTGAAGCATATAAATGGTTGCTTTAGTCACTACAGTGAAAAGGGACAAAATTTTTTAGGTCTCACAGAAGTCCACTACAAGGTAATGTCACATATTGTTTAACAGCCGTAAGTCATGCAGTCGACAATCACTCACTCTGAAAGTACGCCACGTTGATTCCTCCATCGTACGTTTAGTGTAAAAGGTCGGCAACGATTCCTCTACGTAAGGGATATGTCCCCAACGAGTTAATTGAACCGAAAGGCACCATGTTACTGATGAGGCTGAAAGGCCGATACATGTACTTAGCACTTCATAAGTGTCATGGCACACCTTATGAAAGGCTCAAATTATTTCGTCTGAATATGACAATTTTGAGCGAGCTTTCAAAATAGTCGATCGAAAGACGTTCAAAGTGTTACTAAATTTCTTTCAGTATCATTGGTATATTATCGTTGATAGCCCAAAGAAAATTTCTAGAGTAAACGAATGAATATTTTAAAGCAAATGAAAGCAAACTTTGAAAAGACAAGGCTTCGATGTTCATAAACGCACTGTTTCTCAATCAACCTATAAGAAACACTTCTAAAGCAATATTGAATCTCGTTAATTGAAGCAGTTAAAACCGCACTTAAATTCAATAGACCTCTTCATTATTATTTGAGCCAACATGCTATGTGATATAGTGATGGACTCTTGTACTACCTGATACACGTGTTTCGACCCTACAGTCTCGTCAATCGAGCAGAACCCGTCGAAGAGGGACTCTTGAGAGGATTGGCTAAAAGAGTAGAGACTCCCGAGAGAACTGATTATAAAAATATCGAAAAACGACAGGTTCTGCCCGACTGACGAGTCTGTAAGGACGAACCACGTGTATCGGGCTGTACAAGAGCCCTTACCAGACCACATGACAAGTTGTCTCAAATAATAATGAAAGAATCTACTAAAATTTGAGCGTGGTATTAATATAACACTCAGAATAAAGGCTAAATATCACTGTGAATTGTTTATCACTGTGAGAAACATAAGGCCACAATAGCACGATGACAACAGGTTTAAAGAATAGAGCTTTTGGCTTTGAGGGATGAGCCATGTATTTGACTCCATTCGTATCCCCATTGGATGTGATTGAATGCACATCATGACGTATACAGTGATTCGCAGTGGGCTGCCGATGTTTAAAGGCAATGCAGCTATCCAGTCAGACAAGTCTGGCATCAATTTATTGGATCAGGATGAATGGAGGCTTTGCTTAGTTCTGAGCGCTAGGTAGGATCATCGACAGGTCGACTACTTATGTGTAGCAGAACACGCCTAACTACTGCGCCACATGAGCTCTTGATGTCATTATGAAAGGGAATTACCATACATCAGCTGACCATGTTGCTCTTGGCGGAACTTCTGACAACTGAATTTTGTTTCTGAAGCATTCGAGCTCAACATCATCTAATCATGTTGTCTTACAGGGTGGAGGTCGGTCGAGCGTATGGACCACGTGTTTCAATTTATTACGATTTGTTGGAAGGTTTCTATGCTGATACAAGAAACTCAGCCAACAGATAATTACGCAGAAAGTGAGCAATTTACTTGTGTTGATTTTTCGTGACATGTTCTTTCAGCCGAAAATAGACTCATGACTATAGATTTAATAATGCAGATAAAGCGACTACTTTATTTAAGATGTCGCAGTGGAGAAGAATGACTTATATTGCTTCAAATTTTCTTAGGTGGCTGTACATCTTGTGCTATAAATAGAACTGGAAAGCTTAGTCTTTTATTTTATACAACCTATTTCACTGTAGATCTGAGTACTTCTGAAATTGACTCGTTTACTCAAACTCATCATTTCAGCGTCTTCAAACATGTCGCGCTGTTTCGACTGCTGATGAAGAATTTATCCTAGTTGTGAATGTCTTAGAATGCCATTTCGGCAGATACTCATGTATCTAAGGAATCTCCAGGCTAGGGCGTTTTCAGGTAGCAGCAAAGGTTTTAGAAAGGTGTTCGAACCAGCTTGCTTCCCGATGGCAAAGATCACTAGTCCTCCCTCTTCTCTTCCTCATCCTTTTCCTAAACCTCTTCCTTCGCCCTCCCTATCTCCTCCTGTCCGACCCCTTTCGCTCGAAATGATAAATAAACAACCAGATGGTGTTGAATTTGCCTGTCGTAAGCATTGTTTAGACGGCAGATGTTGTGATATTTGAGACTTAGTATTTGCCAACCATTTGCTGTCGGTAGGGCTAAATTTCTGCTGAAGGAAAGTTATGTTCTATAAAAAACGTTTCTATTTTCTAAATGTGTCACTTTTCTCTAAGTCATGTTCAAATTTATTGAGTTTGAAAGCTGTTGCCCTCGATAGTTTTCTGTTCAGATATTGCCTACCATTCACAAATGTTAATGTCGTAATGCAATTGTGTTTAACAGATGCAGTTTAGGAGATGTGGTCAATCTTTAAGGGACAATACGCGTGCTGCCTTGCATTTTTCGCCGCACAGAGCTTTTTCGTAGACTTCTGTTAGTTAATCAATAATTTGAAAAACGACGATTCAATTAGTGTGCACGGTTTTTGGGAGCGCCTTCTTATTGAGCTGCAGTAGCGAAAACAAAAATATGTTACAACCTTGGGGCTCACGTCTTTTACCTTATTAGGTCTGTAGACTGCTCTTTGCAGGACATAATAGTCGTCTGAAGCAGAAATTTCAATTATTTCGAAGCTAAACCTTTCAAAGAGCCATCCACGAGCACTGGCTGAAGACTGCTGCGCTCCAACAGGTGACTGTAGTCCTATTTTGCTGTAAAAGTGCACAGGAGAAGCGTTTTTGAAGGCCATGCATTCTACTGAAATATCCGATATTCAGGTTTTCGATTGACATTTAAAAGTCTAAAGGAAAAGCCAAAAAAGTCACCGTCCTTAAGGTATAATACAAGAGTGGCAACTTTGTGAGCTCAACCGTTAGCTCATGAACAAACAGTATTCTACTGCCTGATAATCATTATTTGAGCCACGCATGTCAGTGGTCTGTCAATGAGGGCTGACTTATAGAGCCCGATACACGTGTTTCAATCTTGCGATCTCGTCGGTCGGGCAGTTACCCTTTCTCGTCTTTTGCTAATCTCTGTGGGTGCTCCAGTCCCCACAATAAGAGTTAGCGACGACGTACGTTTTACACTCTATGTTCAGTGAAGAACTCACCAAACACAGAGTTATGTACACTCGAATGCTCGTGGCTAGTATATTTAATATAACATCGATCGCAAGATCGAAACACGTGTATCGGGCTCTATAAGTCAACCCTCATTGACAGACCACTGACATGCGTGGCTCAAATAATGATTATCAGGCATATTGAAATTTGAGCTGTGGTCTTAAGAAAACACTCGAAATGAAAGATATGTAGTATTCTACTGCTTTTGAAAATTCCATCAAGTTCTAGCTTAGAGTTTTTTTTTGAGTTTTCCGTAAATGAAAAACAACGAAAAAGAGGAAACTTTGTATTAGGCGCTTGCGTAATATGTTTACTTACGAACAAAACCTATGTTTCAGTCGGGAGTAGCAGAAACAAAAACCCCATTTCCTGAATTTACCTCTGTGTCAGGAGAGTCTACCAAATGATTCTGTGACGCCTAACTGCTGTGCATCACTGGACTAGGCTGAACGCATTCTATCTTCATAACAGACCTACTGAAAACTTGTTAACCCTTTCGGGACCACAGGCCAAACCTTCTGTGTCTCCAGCCCACAATGTGTTGCGTCTAGCAATAGAGTTTAACAGTGACACACTGAGATTAGATGCAACACGTTAGGGGTTGGAGACGCAGAGAGTTGGATCGCCTCGGAGGAGCCAATGAGAGGTGCATCTCATAGTCAGAATGAAGCATTTGGCGTTGATGAATCCCTGAAGAATGTGTCATACAATCGATTTCATTAATTATTGCTTGTTGTCATTGAGTTCACATCTCCGACTTTTATAATGACTTAAAGGAGTGACTTCTACCGACTTTTAGCTTAGTGCTGCTATTTTCCTAGGTTAGGCCGCTACTAGTTTACCAACTCCAAGGGATAGAAGGCTTAATGATCTATGACTGCGCTACCGTACTACTGGCTACGTGTTCGGCCCATAGCATTTGAATTCGCAACACCGCATGTGTCGCCAAGGGTTGTAGTATGAATTATAAGATTCTCAGGCAAGTTGGCTAGCGAGATCGCACTTAATATTTGTGCGGTAGAGATAGGATTCAGCACTGCTAGAATATGCAAACATGTCTGCAATTCACACGAATTTTAGTGGATTTTGCTTCAATTAAAGAAATTCATTATTGGTTAAGATGTGTTTCTTAGGAGTTGATTGAAAAACAGTGCGTTTATAAACATCAAAGCCTTGCCTTTTCAAAGTTTGCTTTCATTTGCATTAAAATATTCATTCGTTTTCTTTCGAAATTTTTTTTCGGCTCTTAACGAAAATATACTAATGATCGTGAAGAAAATTTAATAAGTGTTTGAACACCTTTCCATCGACTATTTTGAAACCTCGCTCATAATTAGCACAATCAGACGAAATAATTTAAGCCTTTCATAAGGTCTGCCATGGCACTTATGAAGTGCTAAGTACATGTATCGGCCTTTCAGCCTCATCAGTAACATGGTGCCTTTCGGTTCAATTAACTCTTTGGGGACATATCCCTTACGTAGAGGAACCGTTGCCGAATATTTTACACCAAACGTACGATGGAAGAATCAACGTGGCGCACTTTGAGTGATTGTCGACTGCACGACTTACGGCTGTTAAGCAATATGTGAGATTACTTTGTAGTCAACTTCTGTGAGGCATAAGAAATTCTGTCCCTTATCATTGTAGTGGCTCAAGCAACCACTTATATGCTTCACTTTTTCGATGATTTTTTAAAATATTGTCAAGCATACTCCAGGCACTCTAATAGTTTAATGCCCTACCGTGTCTAGTATTATTTTCGCGGTTCTGGGATGATCACTTAAAAATTAAGATCTTGGATGTTTACGTTCATGCACTGCTAGAATTGGCCCCAGTTTTGCTAAAACCTGCTCCCTAAGTGACAAACCTTGTGCTGATCACGAGTCATCGATAGCCTCTGTCGACCTTTTGGGAACACCTGCGAAGGGATTCTTGAGGAATCAAGAAAATCGTAGCAACTTAACAATATGTCGGCTAGGTCTAAAATATGATGTGACCAAATTCATTCTTTGCATTAAGTAATTATCTATACTGCATGCAGTGTTCATATGAAAGCGCGTGTGACGCAGTGGTTAAAGGTGCCCTACGACATACATGTGGTCGATCAGTCGGTGGTCGAAGATCTGACCATGCTCAACGCTCATCAATCCTTTCGTATTTCCAGTATTGATTACCTGATACTAGACTTGTTTGGGAGGGTAGCAGCACTTACTTGTTACGTCGTTAGGACACCGCGAGTCATTGCAAAGGCCAGATTTGCATCTAACAGATTTCACTGAAATTAAATTGACAACAACAAGTCAATGGTTTGAAGAAGTTCTGATAACTTTTAGGTGCAAAAAATAAAGGGTTGGTACCACTTATCTCTTGTTTTCCTGGCTGCCAATTTTCTCTTCTGTCTTTTCCTGCTTTTCAGTACTGCCGTCTATCAATGTTGCACTCATTATCATCATCACTGTCATGATCATTATCATTGTCACTGTCGTTACCATAATCATTATCACTATCATTATCACTTTCATTCAAAATTGTAGTTTTCTCGTTGAAACATAAGAGACAGAGAGGGAATATAGAAGATAGAAATGTTTGCTATACTGAGAATATCTCTGCAGAAACTTTTTCAATGAAATTCCATCATTTCATGGTGAAAATGCTCCCTCAAAGTCACCAGAGTTCGTCTTCTAACATCTATTATGGTGCCTGCGTCTGTCTTCTCACGAAATGTGCCGTATTTCTCACGGGGCGCGGAGCCGCCATTACAGTAGCCGTGTGAGATTTGAGGTCGCGCGGTGTGGAAAGAATTGTGCCACATGGTTCATAGAAAAAAAATTTCAGTTTGCTAAAACAATTGTGCTTCTCGCTTGAATTTGGTAAACTTTTCAAACCGGAAAAAAATCTCAAAATAATTCTTGCACTTTCCAAAGAAATCGGAGCAGTGGATATTTGCTCAGTCTCATGTATTATCAGCTTGTGCCAGATAACTGTTTTTGAACCATGAATGTGAACTGCTATGGGCATTTATACAATGCAATACAAGTGTTTCGGCCTTGCAGCTTCTTCAGCTGCAAAGCGAATGGTATTATATTTCACAACTACCATCCAAGAGCAGTCGAGTTTACAACACTAGCTATTCGGTGATTTTATCACTTATCGGCGCGTGTGATATGTTCGTCGTCGAATCCTCCTTGTAAGGGGGTTCTCTCTCAAGACGGGCTGGCTCAAACGGGGGGCATCGTGCAACCGACAAAAAATAATCAGCAGGCATTCTGAGATATGAGCGTGGTTTTGAATAATACTCGGAACGAAATTCTAACCTAACTGACTGGTGCAATCGTTTCAATCGAATGCTCTTCGTTGTGCAAACAGATTTAAAAGAAATCGACTGAAAGACAATGTCTGCATGCTAGTAACAACCGTTAGCCATTGACTAAAAAAGAGCACAACCGCATTTTCACTTGGTTGGGACCGATCATGTTTCCCAGTTCCTACTGTCAGTGGGGCGACTAGTGGGGCGTGTGGCTGCGATGAGACAGGCGATGCTACCGAAACGAATAACGACATACTGTTGCTCAGATCCAGTGACTTTCTTAGCCAAGCATCACACACTGTTGTCAGCAGAGTTCATTCCTACTGTGAGAGATCAAGTCGATGTTTGCTTGCTTTCTTGTTTTCCCTCAATAAGCTCGTTCTATAGAAGTT
>JAHQIW010005812.1:0-32747 GCA_019055375.1 Parelaphostrongylus tenuis
TTACATAGCCGAAGAGAGATTGTTAGTAGTAGTCTTAGTAGCAGTGGTACTCATAGCAGTTCGATAGCTAACGTTTTCGACAGCTTGCTCTTTTTTCAAAGCGCGGACTTCACGTTTGATTGTAATATTTGGAAATATATATACATATATATACACATTTATACATATATGCAGCTTTAGAGCTTTATATATACATATATACATTTATATTTACATTTACTATATATATATATATGTACATGTATACAGCTTTAGAGCCTTAATATACATTTACATATACGTACATATACATATATATATATATATATATCTTGTTTCAAATGACTTTTACTACGCATGTGGATTGTGCGGATCTCAGGACTTCTAGCATTCGTTTCAATGCTAACCAGTTGCACGTCCAACATGGCTAGCTCACTTGGCACCTGTGCATTCTGAGCGGTTGGTAAGTCATAGATGGCTCCTAATGTAACGTCGCAACTAATTTCAAAAAGCTTGCAGATTTTATGCGAAATCTACTCCTTCCACTATTATTCAATGCAAAGCGGCAACAAGCTTCCACATTGTTATAACGGTCTCCTGTGGACAATCAACTCGCGTCGAAGAAGAAGGCAAGAAAGCGGAAACGATGGTCGAATAAATATGTCTGTTCCAGCCTAGTCTTTCCTCAATAAACTAGAAAAGTATTGAGTTTCGTTGAGACCTAATGAATGTTCACCTTTTTGAGATGTTGTTTACTGCGTACTCTTCGTTCTCACCAACAATACTAGCATTTGGTGGAGCTGGTTATTCACGGTTGGCTTGTTTCGCCCAAAAAATACGAGAATCTCGGGGAGCTTCTAACTGGAACTTGAGGACTTTTCATAGTCGGATCTCATGTCCCCTCCTACTTAAAGCTTTGGTATTATCTTGCGTTTCTTTCATGGTGATGCTCTCATGCTTAGATTCACAAAAAACGGACATGTTGGAAAAGCGAAGGTGATGACCGAGTGCTTAGTGATGCACGTTGTGAGAAAAGTCCTGATTCGACTAGCTCTCCAACACTCTCCTGAAGTCATCCTGAAATGCCCTAGTCTAATCACCATCGATATTGCAAAGAGTTATGGTCGTCAAGATCTTTGGGACGATGAATGCGAGGGAATGAGTCGAATGCTCGAAGCACTAGGATTTGGGCAACAAAAAGGTTTTAGCGAGTCGCACAAATAAAAAACTGAAGAAAAAAGCTAACGAATATCTTTCAAAATTAAGGCATTAATCTAGCCACATTGGGGCCACTTGACACGGGTTATAAGAAAAAACTATTCCACACAAATATTAGCTAAGAAACAGCTTTTCAAATAATAGACTGTGACAGTATAAGCAATTGATGCATGCATCAAATACTTCTTCAAAAACGATGAGACGAAGTCATCTGTTGTGTTTTAGATAGAGAGTTGATTGGCTTCTAACTGGAATCACATCTCGTACATGAGAAAAATCCTCAATGATACTAGAGAAGAATTTCAATTGGAAAATTTTTCAAGAGTAGAAAAAACTACTAATCTTATACATTTCTGCATTAATTTTTGCAGAGCAATAGTCCCATGTGAGAGTATAACACACACATGTGTGGAAAATACGAGGAATTTTTCACAAGCAATGCTACTATCTAACTCTTTTATAAGTCATTGAATTTGAAGGTTCAATTGCTCTACGCCTTGTTCCAGGAATGAGGTCTTCTCTACCATCTTATTTTTCAAAAAAAAAATCTTTTTTGGTATCATTCTAATTTGAGTTTTTTTCCCTATAGCAACATATGCACGATGAATAGCGCTAAGATAGGAAGTATATCTTTTATCGAAATTCACATGCCATTAGACCTTGAGTGCGCTAGTCAGTTACACATGCAAACTCGATTCAACACTGATGATAGCTGATTCAAAACTCGAATAGCTATTATTGATTCAGGACGAGTTTGTGACGGCGTAAGATAACCGGAAAACTGCAAAAGCCATAGCTGTTCATTGTTCCAAACATCCCTTTCACTTCATTCCTGTTTATTATTTCTCCGAAGAGGCGAATCCAATTAGACGAATAATTTTTGATTTAAAAAAGCTATCTAACATACACTCAGTCAACTCCAGACGTTATTACCAGCATTGTCGAGACAGTAGAATTATGACAATATCCTATTTTACTTTTATCTGTACAACCTTCATTTGCAACCCTTCCTTGTTATTATATGCACTTTTCGACCACTGATAAGTGTTCTACTGTATTACTACTTTCTCATTTATGATACACTCCAACATAGTAACTTATTTATCAGGTCGGGTGTTTTCTGGGACTACGTGAATACGTATGTGAGCGTTTTCTGGCGTGAACGGGATATCTACCGCCTCCCGCTCTCACCGAACCGGTCCTTCTCTTCTGACCTTATGTGGTCCAGCCGGCCGCTATCCTTAGACGTTCTTTCGTCGTCGCTATCCTTCATCGCTGCAATCTGGTCGTCTCATTTTATAGCTTGGATGTTTTGTTACCTACATACGTAAAAACGATAACAATTTCTTGATTATCAATACAAAAGAGAATAGATTAGCAATCTATGTTCCTCGATTATGTAAGTTTTTATTAGTCTCACTAACAAACTGACCGTCTCAATCCTGATTAGATCAAAAGCAGTGGTAGTTATTAATGCACTTGATTTATTGTCCTCCCTATCATTTATGACTGTTTGTGAGACGAGTTTCTTGACCAGTGTCTCTTACAAGCAGTGACCCACACAAAACTCTCGTCGCCGAGGCAATGGAGAGCTTGATGACCCGAGGCACAGAATCAAACCAGCGATACATCTAGTGTGTTTGTGTGTTCAAAACCATTTTGCTGTACTCGCCCTTCTTGATGATGCAATTATACCTATTGTTTTCACTCATGATTGTTGCATTCGCATTTTTAATATCAAGATCAAGACAGTGGGATGAGCAAAATAGAATAGCTTAACAATAAACAATTTCCCTAACAGACAACGAAGTTAAGTGGTTTCTTGGTTCTATGTTGAGTGCACATTATTATCAGTATAACAAGTCTTGCCTTTACTCATTAATATACTATTTTATACAGAGCGTGTACCACAGTGGTTGGCAGTGCTATGTATTACCCTATAATTTCATACATAAGTGCGGGTTGATTTCTGTAAAGAAGAGCTGACAAGCACGCGCGATTTTCGGCAGTGGAATATTTTGAAGTTTTTCTTTATTTTTCTCGGAGTAAGAATAAAAAAATAGCTCATATTTACTGAGTTAAAACACTAACTAAAATTCACTGGAACTACTATTGAGTACTATTTTCCAGTACAGTCCGCTTTTATCTATAAGCCGCTCTTATCTGAAGAACATAGAGGTGCGAGCGATGCCATCGATTCTATTCATTGCTTGTAGAAAATCAGACTCTACAGTTATTGCATCAGGATATTAGAAATCAGAGTTGTTGGAGAAAAAAAAAACCCTTTCTACATCAATAATTTTGTCGCATCATTATAAAGGCTAAATATGCATCCAAGTAGATGTTATGAACGGAGTTTGAATACACAGAGGATTTCTCGGGAATTTCTCAACAACGAACGTTTTACTCCTTATTCTTTCATTATGTATCCAACTTCAAATGGAATGAATTGAAAGAGAATTACAATATTTGTATTATAAATATTTGTATTACTTTCTTTGGATCTAAAACGCAAATACTGAAGAATTGAAACGAAATTTTCCATTCACCAAACCTTTGACTGATGCAAAGTTGTATCGATCCTTCTTCCTGTGATATGTCAATTTTTCAAATCTCATTCAAGAGCAGAAACTTCCAAAACTTCTTACACCACATAACTATTGAAGTCTTCCACTTTATTTCGCTCTATTTCCGCGGATAAAAAAACATCCACACGATTTGCGTCATTTTGTCTCCGTTCAGCCGATGATGGATTCGAATCGGCGGAAGGGGTGGTAAAATGCGCTACTACTTCTATTTCGTAGTCTTGAGAAACGTCACCATCAATGAGTAAATTGTTGATGAGGAACGAAGGCAATAAATCTTTAAGTCGCATTCGACCATCTATATAACGACATACCCGCATACATCGACGCTCACACACCGGCATAACGGCAGACCGAGGCACACACCGGGAGGCACATCAACACACAAACACACACACATACACACAACACACACACGCATACACACACGTACATACAAACACAAACTCGATCATATCTGTGCACTCTTCTTGCACAATAATCAAACGATATGTAGAAATCTTAGGGTCGACACGTTCAATAGGGACGGGCGGTCTTAATATCTATCACCCAACCTATCGTAACCAGCGCATTTTTGTTTTACTCTGTAAGCACATAACTGCAAGCTGTGATGAGTTCTGTGGCCTTCTTCCATTCACTTCAGCTTTATTAAGTTGGTTCTCATATATCTGTTCTGGCTTCAATGTCTATATTCGGCTACTTCTTGCTCATAGTGATGAAACGCGCTAGCTCTCTCCGATCCAACGAGGATCGATTCGATTAGCATTCAGCGGCTTTCATGAACTAAAAGTCTTCAAACAATAGCTGATTCAAGCGCGTAAAAATAGAAGATTCTCGTAAATGATGGATGCGATGAAGCGAATCGATAGACGAAGTGCTGAAATCCGCGCAATAAATGAGGAGCGGGTCGAATACAAAGAACTTTATAGTATAGCTCTTCTATATCATTTATAATATATGTAATGCATTCTCAGATCCGATTGATCCTTTTCATGGGATTAATGCTGGCCGGCTTAGATGCTAGACTAATTGACGCGCGTATGAGAGATGGTTAGGTGGTCGAATTTGGATATAAAGCAATTATGCACTTACTCGGCTCCGCGCACATGGTTCAATGGATGAGCTCTTGTGGTCCCACTCTCTTCTTATGCACGTAAATATTTTTGGAAAATTCTATTCTATTTGCACCCATATCCAAAAAAAAAATTTTTTTTTGCTCTTTGTAGCCATCAAAGCAACCCATTGACGGCTTAGATCTCAAAAATTTCAACGACCGTATTTTATTTTTTGAAAGTCTTCATATGACACTGAAAAATTAAAATAAAATTTTTCATCTGATAGTGTTTCTAGTTTTCCAACAAGACTTTCCATTGCGCTACAACATTGAAATATGATTGCATCTCTTGTACGGCGAGCATCTTTGCACCGACATGTAGATGGATTTCGCTATATTGGCATTAAGCATTCGCGTTTTCAGAAGCCATTTGATTGCTTGAATCTTGAGAACTCTAACAGCGTCCTTCACGTTCAAAACGGCTTCCATACTAGCCCGTGAGAGTAATAGTAAATCTATATTTTACATTCAAAAGTAAACTCGATTGGACAGATCTTTTCCCCACGACTTTTAGTAATCATTGCGATAGCTCAAATCTTAACGATTCCAACAATGTGCTAGGTTTTCAAAAAAAAAATTTTGTACGCTATAATAGTGAAAAGAAAATTGTGTTCCGCAAATAAAATATTCTGCAAATAGCGGGGTGTGCTCCAAATTCCATCCACATACCGAAGCAAAGAGTTCGCGTCGAGTGCGAACCCAATCTCATTTGGCTGCTGCAATGCATTCAAAACTCTTTCTCAGAGACTAAGAACACCACTGAAACTACGAGGTTTCTACAATCGAAAGATTAAACAAAAGTCTGAGAGAAAAGTTTTATCCACCAAAAATTACTTGAGTGTGAAATGAAATTTATCCTTACTGTTACATCGTAATATGAGGGCCATTTAGGAAATCAAGTACACCCTTCAAATTTTGAAGATTTACGCTATACCAAAAAGTTATGAAAAAATGAAATCGGCTTTGATCAATCTCAGAAAGTTTTACCACGTATTAGACTTTCTTGAACATCGTGATCAGTGCTTTTCATTGGACTAACATTAATGTACCTACGGATCTTTTTGAGATCCGCCAATAACAAATAAGTCACATGTCTTAGAAAACCGCGACAATGAACGAGCAAGCTTATCTGGCAGTTCTCAAAAATATGTAGTAACCTTTACATTCTTCAAGCATTCGCATTTTACACCGTCTTTCGAGTAACGCAAAATCCCTGAACAATGATGCAATCAATTTTTCAATTTCGAAATTTTGACATCTGTATATTTTTTGCTTGCGAAACTCTTGACCATAGTGGCAATTTATAAATTCTCTCATTTTCAGATACGTTTTTTCACGATATCGATGTTCTAACTTTCACAAGTCGCTTTTGTCTTCTACAACAGCTCGATTACGTCGTGATTTTCACTTTCCGATTCCGATCCTTTGACGCTCGCAATTATCAGCAGTGCTAGAATCCACGAAACCTGTTTGTTTTTTTCGCCAAATTGTCATGTTTGGCTTTCAATTCAAAATATGTAGGCATTATGTGTGATTTTTTAGAGAAGAAGTTGAAGAACGTTTGCATTGCATAGGCGATTTTTCTGACGACTTTGCCGAACTTGATGATCCTCTTCAGATGTGAAACTATCTCCTCTCTTGTATAAAGAGGTTTCAAGTATTGTCCCTCCATTCCAAAAAGGTTTCTTGTATCGTCCCTCCAATTCAAAAAGTCTATGGATCTTTCTATTCTATCACACATTACAGAATAAATTTTAGTACACCTATCAAGAACCATTGTGTTTCATATTTCTCAAACTTTCAATACTATCATTCACGTTCACTTTGATTTTTTATATTTTTTATTAGTTATAGAACTCAGGAAAGCTATTGCTGAAAGATCCCACGGATCGAATGTAGCACTATTGAAGTCGTTCCATTAAGCAAGATTTTAATACCACTTTCCAGATTCTTTGTATTACCACGACTGCAGTTTTTGATTGATGAATGGAAATTCTGGATGACAATTATCGTTTAAGGTAGGGAGTCTCCGTCGAATGGAGCGCCTATGTGTGTTAGTTGAAAAAGAAAACGCATGACCTTTTCTACTCCTTGGGTTTAAGGATAGCCGACTGGCCGAGGACCTGGCTTGCGCTTTGGTAAGTAGAATCTATCACCCGTTACATGTTAATCATCCGTTGTCATTTTTTGTACCGTTCTTTTGCATTTTGGAGTCTCCTTAAGATTTCATGGTTCCGTTTCACTTCTGCTACCTAGCGACTATATGACATCTGCTCGTTTAATCATTGAATACCTCGCGCATTCAAGCATAGCTCTCTATGTTGGAAGTTTGAAAGAACTTCACTTTCTAATGAGCACCATTGGTCATTTTGGAACCAAATCTGTCACATTTGTGCATGTACCGTTACAATATTATAGTAAATACTTTGATTTCAATTTTCCAGGTTTTGCATAGTGGTCCTTGTGAATAATAGGGATCCATCCACTTTTTTCCATCAGCTTATTGTGTCGCATCCGACTATGAAGATGTTCATTTTGACGCGGGTAATTTGACTCTGATTAAGTAGTCCGTCATCTTCATTAAATTAGTTGGAAGCTGGTCGTAGATATCTTCCCGGAATATCTCTGCAACGATGTTCCCGTTTCTCAGCAAAATTACCCACTTGACTCAAAGGATCGCATGAGACTTTCGCTAGACAAGTCAGGTGAGATTTTTCGCACCACGGAGGAATGAGGTCTTGATCAGCTACGGGACCAGAACCAGTTACCTATCCGTTCGCTCCATCTCTGCGCACTGAGCATTTCGCGTGTCTTTAATAAAGATTTTTTACAACGATATGATGAGAACTATTGATAATAACCTTTTTTCACCTATTTTCGAAAGCATTATGGTAAGAATGCTCCAAAAGAGAAAGTTCTGCAGGAAAAAGTTTTTCATGACTTTAGTGTTGTTCTCGTATCCTTACCTTATTCTTTGCTAAGTCTACCCATTGGTATAATTTCCTCCACTCTACTCTCAGCACACCTAACCTCTTCCGACTCCAATGGGTTAATTTAGTTGTTTCTAGGGGCATCAATGTTATTGTATTGAGTGAATTGGTTAAAAAAAGAAAAGCACCAGTGGTTACCACTACATATTAAGAATCTGACATTCAATTCAAATCCTTATTTCAGAAATATTGAACTACCAATCATTTGCATATGTAATTGACATGTGCTGTCGTTTTCAAAAAAATTCCTCGCAAAAAAAAAGAACTCCCACCTATTACTATGGAATTGCCTTACCTAAATTTTGTGTGAAATGTCATGATTTCAGTGATAACTTTTGTGAATCAAGGAGTCAATCGTAATCATAACGCAAATTCGCCTTTTGAGAATAATCACTTCAACATTTTCCGTTCCACTGGAACTCGGAAGATCCGGAAAAAAGCCCAGCGAAGTCGTTTTCTGAGACAAAGACAATCGTCATACTGTCTCGTTCCCAGAGAGGAGGTTGCTCTTCAAAGGGAATTTTGAAAATCTGATTAATCGTGCAGAGGGAAACCATAAAGTATATACCATTCAAAACATGTTTCTATTTTTGTCTCTTTAACGACATCTTCAGTTAACAGCAGTTTTGGCATGTCCCAATGGCTTTTCCTCCAAGCAAAAGTAATCATCTCTTTTTACTAAACGCGATCGTGAAAAAGTTCAGTCACGATGTGTTCTTTCAGCGTTAGATGGTAATTACCCTCTGACCTATAATATATTTCGATTTCTTCTTCGTCATCAGATATCATGATCGTTAATCTATCTTAAAATAAAGAGAATCTCGTTATGCATAACGCGGAAACATGAGTGTGTGACTACATGAAAACGTGTTGTGGTTCACAGACTACGAAATTCCGGTCGTCACTTGTTGGAGCACGTGAATACTTAGATATAAGGACGGTACGTCTTCACAAAATGTGCGTACTCCAGCACATGAAATATGCTGGTTTAGCTTTATTGTTTCCTGAGGCCTTGGGGTAAGTCTAACCATGGCTTCCTCAGGTCGTCACCACGTTAGAGCAGCCGCCGGCACTTGGGATCAGAGGGAGATTACCACCGTGTAACCCAGTAACTACCAAAACGGCATTTAATCGTGACACGGTTTACTCTTGGCAGGACTTTTCCAGTGGAGATGTCACACGCCTTCTCAGCTTGGGTGGCCATGCTGGAAGGTTTCACCCTCTTATATATCGCAGTTCGACACCCAGGAATACCTCCTAGCCACTACGACATGGTAAACCATTTGAGAGATTATCGAGGTTGTTGAAGTGAATAACATAAATCTCTATTTCCTATTTCTAATCTTAGGTTTTGTTGACATTTATTTTCCATAAACCGTTATCATAATTTATTGTTCGAATCTCAGTACCTCTTGCATATGATTCATTCCCTCGCATGCATCTTCTCAAAGGTCTTTGAAAATTATGTGTATTGCCTTGAATGACGGACAAGGATACGTCTCCTTCATGAATATCCTAAAATGCTCGCTTAATCTGTCTTTTTACAACCTTGGAGAAAGCCTAGTTAAGTCGTTTCACCAGTTGCAAAAGAGTGCTTCAGAGGGTGTTGATTCAGCACCTTCCTTGCTGATAGCCCTGTATCTAAGCACTCCATTATCCCTTTGCCGCTTCTTCCTCCCACCTTGTTCTACGCAAAAAATGCATCTGAAAAATCAAAACTCTCGGAGCTAGACAACGAAGTTCGAAAGTAGGAGATTCCAATACATTAGTCGAAGAAAACATGATGGATCGATTTGGGGAACACCAAAGTGCCATGGTAATGCGATTTGTGCTTGTTCATTTGTTTCCATATTCGACATATGGGCCTTGTTGCAATAAATTAGGCGAATATCACATGAGATCAAATAATAACGCAGCTTTATCTTCATAGAATTAGATAACTTGCACCTTGTAAGAAAATATGTGTAGGTTCTAGCGATTCCTTACAATCAATATAAAGATATGAAGTGCTATGAGATAATATAGGTTACCTCCGGTGTAAAAGTGATTGCCGTTCCCGCATCAGATGCATTATGCCAAAGCATCTACGCATTGAAAGCAGCCTCTTTTGCTGCTGCTAGAACAGAGCATAAGTAGTTCTAAACTTCAAGATGATGTCAGCTGTACCGGAATCTAAACTTGAGCGAAGCGTTTCAGGAAAGAAATGAAGTATTAGGTTGATGCGAAAGTAATGGCGATCACGCATTGTTATATTAGCCAATCGATACTTGAATAAATTATCAAGTAGATGTGGCTATCTTGCACTTCATTTTGATGTCTATATCCTGCTTCTCGATAATTATCATAGACTGTGGAAAGGATGCCGAACGGTGCAAAAAAAATTGCGGTTTCATACCGTGAGTTCAAAAGGGTCAAGAAACAACAGAAGCAACTCATAACCTCATAACATCAACAAGACATTCACCTCGGAAACTGCTCATGAATGTGCAGTTCAGCGGTGCTTTAAGAAGTTTGGTGAAAGAGACGAGAGCCTTGAAGATGAGAAGCATAGTGGTCGGCTATGAGAAGTTGACAACGGCCATTTGGAAGCAATCATCGAAGCTGATCATCTTAAGGCTACACGAGATGTTGCAGAGTGATTCAAAGTCGACCATTCTACGGTCGCTGCTGTTTGGAACAATTGAGAGGATGAAAAATGTTAATTCAAAAGTAGTGACGATTTAATTACTGCTAGCTGACAGCCACACGTGGCGCACCAAACATTTCGAAAATTGAACGAATTGAGCTACAAAGTTCTGCCTTATCCTCTATATTCGCCGGACTTCGCACCCACCGACCACCTTTTCTTCAACCATCTCGACAGTTTCTTGCATGGAAAATGCTTGCCTCAATCAAGAGGATCCGGGAAAAAAGTTTTTCAAGAGTTCTTCAAATCCCGAGACACCGATTTTTGAGCTACAGAAATAAACAAACTCATTTCGCGCAGGTAAGATTTGTTCATTGTAATGTTTCCATTTGATCAATAAATAAATAAATAAATGAATAAATAAATAAATAAATAAATATATATATATGAAAGTTTAATTATGATGATTCAAGAATTCACGGTGAAGTCACCATTAATTTTGCACCAACCTGGTATCAAGCTTATCACCAGTAAAGTTTGCATTTGACGTGGATAACAGTGTGGATGTGAGGATAACAGTGATTGCTCTCATTGATTTACCTATTATTTGACTTGAATAACAAATTATGGATCTGAAAATTGCAAGTTGTCAGCATTTTTCTGACTTTGTACGCTGGGAACATTGCTCCTTAGCACTGAACAAGTGCACGGAGAATAAACGGAGTTGAGATTATGACGAGTCGCCCACATATATAGAAACAATATGCGCATGTTGGCTTGTTCAACTTGGCAATGGGCCAACGTGGTCTTCAATCGTGGTCGCAAAATTGGTCATACACTTCTCTGTGAGCAACATCCAACTTAGGACACCAATTGACTTCCGATAGTGAAGACTTTCAAGTGCTGTGGAAGAGCTTTTGCTGAATCTCGCAAAAATGGAACTGTACTAGTATTTAAGTAGTTTCATGAGAGAAAAATTATTCGCACGACTCAGTTATCATCCAGTCACATTCGCAAAAAAGGTCAAGTGAACAGTAGCAAAACTTGGCGCGAAAAATTCGTGGACCTTGTGAGCGATAGATGCGAGGAAACAAATCAAATGCAACAAAAACTGAATTCGCAAAAAAAGATGCGAAAACGGGTCAAGGGGAAGGGGTTTATTGAATGAATAAAATTCTAGAACAAATAATTAATCAATGTTACAAATACTTTCAATCAAAGGTCACCTGACCTTCGGGTCATGAAAGCTTAACGATCTATCTAAATATCAGTTCTTTTATTTCAAAGTAGAAACAAGCATTTCACTTATGGTTTCGTTACGGATGTGCAGACGAATGCACGCGATTGCTTGAGAAACCTCACACCTAAGGGGATCTTTGTTTTGTCGTCCTATCTTTTCCATGATGCAAAGAAATCGTGTAATTGTTGTAGCGTAATATGGGCGATGTTAATGGCTGGAGGTGTATACCGCTTCAAGGAGGTCAACAATGTGCGCGATCATTTTAGGTAAGTACATTCCAACTTTAATTCAGGTTATGATTATTCACTTCACGAAAGCTAAGCAAAAATGTAGCTACGAGGAGTCAGATAAGCTAACGTGGTAAATAGTCTGTAGGAATGCTAAAAAGATTTGATAACTATGTACTAACCTATTCATGAGCACTGAATTTTCTTTTTAGCTCTTCCTAGAAAATCCACTAAAGTCAAAGTATGATGGAAATGATCTAGTTAAGCAAAATGAGAAACTTTTGTGTCAGAAAATGCCACATAAAATTTGGAAACAAAGATGTGAGATGGAACTGAAATTGTTTGATTCTGTTATGTTCAAGTGGCTATATGCTCTCTCTTCCTTGACTTCACTGTATTACAGGATTGGCATCGCACTCTCACTGGTGAAGTGCGTTTTGTTGTAGTAGAGGCTTTGCTGACTACGAGCATAACGCGCCAAATCTATACTGTTATTAAGAAGAGAGCTTGTCTAGCTCGTATAGCTTATAAAACATTACGAAGCATTTCCGTGGTATTTTCTCAAGGAAAAGTCTTGTTTCAGCGCATCCGACTCACCGTCGAGATATGAGTTTGCCGTAGCGCGAGAGTTCTTTCAAGAGTTAGGCAGCCCATTCCACGTTGTCGTCGCTTTGAAGGCGTCTGATGGAGGCAACATCCTGCGAGCAAAGTGAGTTCGGTTCTGTTAGTGGTGTTATACATCACAGTCTTAGCGTTATGCATTAATTATGGTGTATATGTGTATGGTATATGTGTGAAGAGCGCATGTGGCGTGGTATATGTGTATATATGTGGTATATGTGTATATATGTGAAGAGCGCATGTGGCGCAGTGGTTAGGACGCTCTGCGTCGCACACGAGGTCAATGGTTCGATCTCGCGCTCATGGCCCACCAAGCCATCCATCCCTCCGCGGTCGGTAAATTGGTACCAGGCAGGTCTCAGACTTGTCTGGGAGGATGAGCAGCACTGACTCGGTTCAGCGGGAGGCCACCGCGAGTCATTGTAAAGGCCAGATATGCATTCAATCACCTCAAACAAAGTTAGAAATTGAAGTCGAATGCATGGCGCATCCCTAAGGGATTGATCAACGCCGAGAGCTTTATCCTTTTATCCTTTATGTGTATGGTAATTGTATTGATTCAAGACTCAAGTTTAGATAAACCAAGTTCATAATAGTTTTTATTAGTTATAAACAGAACGCACTAGTTACAGCAGTACTTCATGAAGAGGTGGAATCTCTCACTATCATCAAGTTTTTGATTTCCGCACTTAAATAATCTGTACTACAAACAGCAAAATGATCGACCACAAGGAATATTGTCATGTAGGACACGAAAAAAGCTATAGAAGACAAAGTTCTTTACGTTGCTCAATCCATGAGGGATGCACCATGCTTTCGTGTTCAATTTTTAGCGTCTTTGAGATGATTGAATACAGTGCTGACTTTTACAACTACTTGCGTCCGCCTAACGATCTATGAAGTCAGTGCTGTGTTATCTCCCAGACAAGTCTGGTACTAATTTGCCGACCTTGGATTGATGGAAGGCTTGGTGAGCCATAAACTCGAAATCGAACCATCGACCTTGTGTGCGATACAGATCAAGTCTAACTCCTGTGCTAAATCGCTCTAGAACACGCCAATGTTAATGGATGTTTGAGTCAGCCTGTCTGCTCTAAGCTTTCTAGCTGTATTTGTATTTTTTTGAATGAGATAGCATAGTAGGATTGATATCTTGGAGCATAGATATATTTCGTATCTTTGAGCTTTCTTCAAAGTCTTCTGTTTAAGTTAGTCGAATTCTCAGTAGCTTTGCTTGTCAAAAAATTCTCAGCACTCTCTAAAAATCAGCATTCTTGTGTATTAGATTAATATATCTGCATTATTGTGCTTTTCTTAACTTTCTCCGCACAATACCATTTTATTACGCATTGATTCATTATCACAATGTTACTTTCATCTATTACTGCAACTTTCCTAAAACATTTTCTTACGTGCACTTACGACGGATCATATTCTAATACATTCTAATTTTTGTTATACTACAGTATCTCGATGCATCTTATTAGCTGATCATTATCATCATTCCTGTCAATAAAAAGAGCTGTATAATGATCCATCGTTCGTTTTTTGAACTACTAGATTCCATCCTCTGCGACAACGTGACCTCTGTAGGAGTCACTTCTTGGGAGGCACAGTGTGCGGCATAGCTTCAGTGGAAATTGTTCTGTTTGTTGTGGTATATTGGTGCGCAAATCAGTTTTTCTCCACTTTTCATAATTAATCCATCGTTTATTTAACGTAGATTTTATGGCGGCTCTCTCAGTACTTCTGAATATTGAAGGCAATGTGTTTATTTGATGGACCATAGTAGTATAATAAATAGTAGCAAACATGCTACTTATACCGATACAACAATAGAGGAATGTCTCCTCTGTAACCTTTGAAATTTTCCGGCTATCCGACTCCCACCCATTGTGTCAGCACGGCGAAATTAGGCATCGTTGTCGAGTGTTAAGCAATGAAAACACACTGGTCAAGGTGTTTGGAAACTTTTGAAAGAGAGCAGAAGTATTAATTGCAAAATTCAACAACTTAGCCTACGTATGGTTGGTACTTCTAGGCCCACACAGTCCACAAACTCTTTAGTACACTACATATACGTTATAAATGTGCACTAACTGTGTTGTCCATTCCAATGTTGATCGTTGAGCAACTTAAGGACGTGGTGCTAACACCTATATAGGTGGTAGCACGGTGAATTCTATTGACTACAAGTATTTTCAGAGCGCCATGTTTTTTATATTCCCTGATGTTAAATGATTTGCAATATCTTAAACGTTGAGCGAGAGTTAACGTATAGTTCACCTTTTGCAAAAACTATTGCAGAGTGATTGCGGAACACCGGCCCGATAGTGCAGTGGTTTGCACGAGCCCCAGGATGAGTGAAACGCAGTTCCAACTCTCGTTCGGCGTTCAAAATTTTGCGTAGCGCTCAACATTATTGATTATATAGTAACAACATCACACCAGTACTGAACGAGGACGTTGATTAAAAGAAGTCTTGTTGATTACGCAGTTCTTTGCATTATTTCGAAGATAAGTTTTCACAGTATGATGAGTGTTAATCCTGTTGTGCGCTCGACACTCCGTTGTATATGTTACCTAGTAATACTCCACCGATAGCCTCAATTGCGACCCACTACGTGCTTAACAATTTTCCTCTATGGCAACACCAACAATTTTTCGTTGTCGACATAAGTTGAAATACCCTTCGCACTTGTGCTGTGCAATGTTCTTGTGCCATCATCATTTCGAAAGATTTTTCAATAGTTGAGTGGTCTTTACCCCTATCAAAACAGAACGAATCATCGAGTCCAAAAGGTGCCCACGGCTTTGTGTGATCTATTACTTTTTCACCACATGCGTGATACCCCATAATTTTTTGAAGTCTGTTGCTCTCTTCAACTCAATTTGTGTCGAGTCGTTCGTTGTGTCGAATTTTTCACCTCAGCGCGCGTATTTTGTGTCCCAGAATAGGTACGTTGTACTGGGTGGAAATTCTTGAGCGTATTTGTTTTGTGTATGCGGCACAGTGGTTAGAAGTGTCGTGCAACGCACACGTTTGCTAAAATCACATTCTAGGTTTACCAATCATACGGCCAACTTGAGATGGCAGATTGGTATCCAGACTTGCATGGGGGCACAGCACCATTAATTTGTTCCAATGATAGGTCATCGCAAGTCATTGTGATGGTCGGATATGAATTTACTCACCTTAGACTATGCTTAAAGATAAGCGCAAATTGTAAATACCTGTCTCTATAATTTACATATGCATTTACATAGATAATTTCATAATGCCGAATTTATGGAAGGCCGAACTTTTGAATTATGCCTAATTAGAATATGTAGCGGATCTCCTTTGTATTGATCAACGCCATGATTTTTATCTTTTGTCAATTCTTTATTTTGTCTGAGTATTGCTTACAAAGTGAATCTATGATCAAAAATGTTTCTCAATTAATATGCAGAGAAATAATTCTACACGGAAGGCCTCTTATGGCTAGAAAGTAGTGAAACAGGCCTATTATCGCTCTTTCTATTGGCTAGTTATGTTTGGAAAATTTGCAAAAATATTTTTAAGATGATTGGTGAATTTTTACAGTTATATCGACAAAGCGTTGGAAATTGAAGACTTTCTTCAATACAAATTGAAGGTCAACTATAAGAATCAATCATATGCTTATTCGGATTTCTGTGGTACACAATGTGAAAGTAGCGACGCGGTAAAGTTTACTTTTTCCGCTTTCTTTACCTAATCAATAAAAAAAATGATTCCCCACAGAAAAACACCTTTCATATAAAAAACGAAAAACTCTACTTTTTTATTAATTGATTAAATTGTGCGACTATAGTCGTAGAGTTAGATTCCACGTACCAGCCGTATTTTCTAATGAACTATGAAGAAGCGCGGTTAGAACTGAAATGAATATCGTTTCATGGGCGTTTATCAACAAAGTAATGAGTCATTGTTTACTAGCTTAACCCTTGTTGACGGCTTATTTCGGTTGCACCACGAAGATACAATACTTCCGTCGACCCCTTAGGGTCATTATATAAAATAACGACAAAGAGACGTCATTCCACTTAAGCTGTTCGCACAGCAACTTAATCAATGCAGAAATGAATGATTCGAGAATCATAGAGAAATAAGCGTACATTTTGTCGGAAAATTTGTTCAAAATTTTCGTTTTGTTGACAATACTGTCATCTTTTCGAAGTGAATTAACGGAGCAGAAGCGAAACTTAAGGAGCTCAACGAAACGAAGAAAATTGCTCAAACTGCGCAGAGATAGGAAGGAAACATTGCTCAAGAAAAAACTACGGTTTAGGGGAAACCAAGTCGGAATGCGTGGTTCTCTCATTACAAAGACGAAATCCTATGTCTACACTGTGCGTTCAGTTAATGTAGAGAACAGCATAGCAGTGAAATTGTACAAATCAAAAGGAACACACTAAGGTGCGCTCGCGCTTCTCAAAGAAGCCGCCTATTAGCAGGTAGCTTAAAATCCCACTCTCATCTGTTTGACACATCGATGTGCACAGTACTCTGACGTACACTTGTGACACGAATTGGAACATCAGCTGCATTGATGTCTTCGAATATAGTCAACTTGTCAACTATACCTTTGAATAGTATCTGCCACAACATTTGAAGGAGTTTGAAGCTTTTAGCTATATGTTTTATTGCGAATACATGCATCACACATCGAACATAGAACATAAATTTGCTGATCGCAAATTGAATAAAGTTGACAGCGAGTCAAAGAGAACAACGAGTTGATCTTATAAGATTGTAAGCCTATCTAGGGTGGCCTTATATAAGATTGACTGGTGAGTTGTTTGTCGCGCTTTGACTTGTTGCTTCCATGGGTTAAAAAGACTTGTACATCTTAGACAGCATAACAGCATCTTAGACAAAGTCATACTCGAAGTGGATTATCACCACTGAAGATGCCTGTGAGCGAAAAAATAATGGAAAATATGTTGTTGAGCTCACCACAAGTGAAAGAGAACCATAAAAGGATAAAGCTCTTGGCTTGATCAGTCCCTGAGGGATACGCCATGCATTCGACTTCAATTTCTAAGTTCGTTTGAGGTGATTGAATGCATATCTGACCTTTACAATGACTCACGGTGGCCTCCCGCTGAACCGCGTCAGTGCTGCTTATCCTCCCAGGCAAGTCTGAGACCTGTCTGGTACCGATTTACCGACCCCGGAGGGATGGATGGCTTGATGAGCCATGAGCGCGAGATCGAACCAGTGACCTCGAGTGCGATGCAGGGCACCTCTAACCACTGCGTCACATGCGCTCCTGAAAGAGAACCATACAGTAGTAAAATTAGGTACTCCATTGTTCGCGTTATATTGATGAAAGTACTGAAGGAACAAAATCTTCACAGACTTTCGGTTTTTCATCAATTTTCAGCATTCGAAAAATTGAAATCATGGAATTTGAAAGAATTTTTTCAAGAAGCGAGGAGCGCTCGATTCGTTCCCCTTTTCACTCTTTTTCAATACGGGTGAAATGTTAAGGCAGGCAGCGGCTTGAGGTGCTTTTAAAAACATCAAAGATGTGGTGAAGAAGACAATGAATATTCAACTCCTTGCCCATCTTTTCCACTCTACAATTATCCCCATACTTAACGTATGTGTCGTAAACTAGTCGCTACGTGGGCAGTGAAAGATCATTCAGCGTTCTTGAACGCTTAAAGGTCTATGCTGGGGGTGTTACCACAGGCAGAGGCGTGAATTTTGTAGATAACGTTCCCTCCTGCTTTATCCGATCATACGTTGGATCAAACCATGTGCTCTGAGCCAGCGTGCTATGAACCATTAGAAGTTTCCGTAATAGCAGCAGTTTCGGAATATTGCTGTGCAGTACTTTACATTTCAAAAACTTCATTTACAGGTTAACATCTTTCTTACAATGTATCACGATCAACGACGAAAGGGTGTAAACCACGTGAAACTGACCTATCCTTCAATGAACGTTTTCGGTCATCATGTCTATCTGGCCAACAATTTTTTCCTGGTCCACGTGAACAACTTGTATGTTCTTGAAATTTTTTTTTTTTATTTGTTTGACATTTGCGCTGGTGGATCACGAACACATTTTGAGGTTTATAATATGCAGAAACTATAATAATTCACGTGAAGCTTGCATACTATCACCACTGCCTACTTTGTGCATTCTGGGCAAATATTCGTTCTTTCTAAAAGCGCACACGGAGCGGTGGTTAGATGTGCTTCGCGTCGCACTTAAGGTCGGTCGTTCACGCTCGTTCGTGGCTAACCGAGCTATGATCTCTCAGCGTTCGCTAAATAAGTTCAGACTAGTCTGGTAGCATAGCTTTAGTGACTTGTACATCATCGGTAGCCTACTGCGACTCATTGTAAAGGCCAGATATGCATTCAACCACTTCAAACGAAGCTAGGAATTGAAGAAGAAGAAATGGAAATCCCTTAGGGATTAATCAAAGTACAGAGTTTTATCCTTCATATTATTCCATTTGACAATGAATAGATGGGACGACTTTTACAAATAGTTGTTGTATCACACATCGCATTCTGACAATTGTTGACTCGTTTGTACACTAAGGAGACTACGTAATGGTAAAAATCAGCTATGTCACCTCCTACTGCTGACATCAAGTGCATAGAGCATGCAACAGCAAGGGTTCCATTTGTGCAAAGGGCAAGCCTATTCGGTTTCACTAAGGACTGCTCCACTATCATGAAATTCTTCCGAGATCTTTTGAAAATTTTTCATATCGAGTAAGTGGTTTTGTCCTCTGCATCTGACAGCAAACTTCCACTCCGCTAAGGCAGCGTTTTGATAGGAATCTGTGGAAGGAATTTCAGATGTTCGGATCATATACTGCTTGATGGAAGTGCGGTGCCTTTTCCCACTAGCGAGGTACCAAGTTGGTAGAGCTTAGAACATTGAGACAACATATTCATTCTCTTAAATATCAAATGAAGGTTGAGAAAACGTGGCCATTGCAGAAATCGAAATATTACTTATAGATGACTAACTTTCCCGCCTTCCTGAAAGCTGCAGCTAATCCTTTAGATGTGTGAGTGCGATTAGCTCAGTCCCGTTGTTGGTTGATTTTCAACACGTATCGAATGCTTTTTGTGACCTTGCAGCTCCATCCACTACTGATACTTCCTACAGAAACTTTTGATTTCACCGTTTTTTTATCAATATTGCAATGTAAGAATTATATATTCAAGGATGATGATTGATAAGTGAGGCATTCGACTCAGATAGGAAACGAACCCGCCGTTTCATCCATATATTTTATCGTGTGTTACTGTTATGTCACCTCTCGGCCACCACTTTTCGATATATGATTTTTCAAACTCAAAAGAATCGTTCCTCAAATTCGCTTTCTCTTCTTAATGAGATGAGTAATATCACAGGAAAGAGGTGGCGGCGCGATCCACATAAAATTCTTTGACACGAGTCAAGCAAGTCTTCGACTTATTATACTGGTGTCTATTCTGTTACGGGACTTTCTATTGGGAAATTTAGTTGAGTATCAATTGTTGAGAAACTTGTTGCAAGTTTAAGGTTTGTGTTCCAGATCTCAAATAGTCGAAGAATCCCGTTTAATTGCTATCAATTTTCATGCCATTTACAACAATGAGAGCTCAGTGGCGATTATGCGTGAATGGGAAAAGGTTGGTATTCAGTAGTCTGTGAAATGAAATCGCATCCATTTGAAGAACTAGAAGCATATTCTAATTGAACCTCAGATTTTTCAATTACTAATTTCATCTGGCCAATTGATCTGTGTTTGACCAATTTCTCTTTGTTCTTCTGGGCAACAGTGGCAAAAGATCTTATTCCCTTTAATGCGTTATTTTGGGCAATAATTCATCTTTTCACCATCCGGATAGATGCCTTTCAATCGTTACTTCTCATTTTATCTTAATATCAAATGATTCGACAAGAACTTTTTTCAAGAACAAGAACATGACATGAATTTCTCATAAATCTGATCATCAAGTGCTTAGGCTGTATTCCAATACTCTCAATCCACTATCAACGATCCGCTCATTCGGGTTTTCTGCACCAGTGAAGGCCTAGTATCAGAAGAAATGCGTAGAACAGGTTTATTCTATATCTTTTCAATCTTCCTTACCATCACTTGTTGAGATATTATTGAGCGAAAAAAAATGGCAAGGTTTTTTTTTTACAATAGATAGTCTCACCAGTGTTTTAAAACCATTGAATTGAAGTTGAGAATGAAGAAGCTCCTTAACACCTGCTGAAAAGTCAGAAATTATTCATGAATTCAATTTAAAACAAGATTAACTATTTTTCGAAATAGAGACCATCGTTATCAACAATCTTCTGCCGAAAATCTGCAAGCTTCCGGAGCTTCCTTGACCTCATCCAAAGCTGCTCGCATCTCCATTGTCCATTTCAATGGCCGGCCAAAACGGGGTTGGTCTTTGAAAGTGCGATCACCACTTTCAAATCGTTTGTACCGCTTTGCAACAGTCACATGGCTCACAGTTTCCTCACCTTTGGCATCACAAGTCTCAGTCGCAGCATCTTTTGTCGAAGGTTGTCGCTTCTATCAAGAGCGTATCAAATTACTCAAAGCTCAGAATCGTCTATCGCCACCGTTTGATGTCCGAAGTGTAAGTTAGAAGTAGATGCATTATAACTTACTTATCGTGGCCGATTCTTATGGAACTATTCCTGAGATATTTCCATGAGTTTGCAGTTTCGATACCGCGTAAAACAAACTTAAATCGTGACTTTTTCGCGGTGTTAAAGATCTTTTTTCTCAGCCGAGTGCATATGCTATCACCTCCTCATGTCGATATTGTAGTGGAACGTGATATGAGTACGACTTCTTTGGAAAAGCGAATATAATATAGAAGTCAGCCATCAATTCCACTTACTCTTTCTCAGTCACACAATCTCTCACTTGGATTTTGTAGAAATGATGCTGCTTCGTAAAATATATTGCAATGTTTTCCATTCATTTGGCAATAATTTCTCAATTTTTTCTTATCAGTGCTGTAATCTCGCGACTAATATTTTACTTCCATGTTTATAAAACTATTTCCAAATTGATAGTAAAAAAATCTACCGCTTTTAGGGCTTCTTGCTATGCCTTTGATGGGAGCGACATTACTAATTCTTATAGTATTCACAATGACGACGACATTACGGCGCGATCCTGTGAAAAGCAATCCTTTGGAGTCGTTTCTCGGTGTCATTTGCCCGATTATTTCGCTTGTAGCTTCGTTTGGACATCTATTTTGGGTAAATTCTATGTCAGAAGATATTCTCTTGAATGATCAAGGTTGAACTGAATTTCATGTAGACTACTACTTTTTTCGTGATCCCGAAATTTTTCTTGTTTCACCCAGATTTTTACCGGCCTTGACAAAGCCCTACTTAAACACATAGTACCCTTAAGAAGGTTTAAAACTTGTACTAGTTCTAATCGGATTTTTTATGATATAAGTCTGTGAAGCTATCACTTGACTCTTCATTAAGCGTTGCTAGAATGCAACGTTTCGTTTTCAATCTCACCAGTGGTATATGTACCATCCCTTGTTGTCAAAAGATAGTGATAGCGGCGAACTAGTTGACAAACATTATTGGCCTGTAACTGACCGATTACTCATTTTTCATTCTGAAGAATGTTGGCTGATATGCAAAATAAGGTACTTCGGCCCGGAGCTGAACCAGCGTTTCGCTTTTTCCAGGGACGTGTTAAGCAAGAGTAAGGCGCTGCTTTAGCTATCACCTGTAGTTCCCAGTCCCGTATATCGCACAACATTTAGATATTTCAATCATAACATGATAACATCGCTATGAAAAACGGTAATCAAGGGCTCTCCTAGATGATATATAAGGGCGCTGTGGCCGAGTGGTTGTGATGCTCGTCTTGCGCGCGTGGAGCCAGACTCCACCCCCTACACTCTCCGGCAGTCAGTAAGAACGCCCTATGGAACGCCACAGCCAGACTATCCTCAAGATTGCAAGAGACATGTTCGACCAGTATTCTACGTCATTTAAGAATAACATGAAAAACGAATGGAATGATAGAAGTACTGAAATCCGCACAATAAAACTGTGTGAATGGTCACGTAAAGAAAATTAATAATAATAATATGGACTAAATATATATATATATATATAACATTGGGCATTTATGTGCATACAAAGCACTGGACGAATGACAGCCAAGTGAACAAGCAAGGTTCCAAAGAGAATTCAGTAGCATTGACCACATCCACAGGATCACAAGACTCGTTGAAGTTTCACGAGAGTACAAACTACCGCTCTGCCTCACTCTCATTGATTTGAAGAAAGCCTTTGATTCAGTGGAAACAGAAGCGGTAATAGAGTCTCCGCATAAGCAGGGCGTCCCTACTCGGTACATATCGATCGTTTGTGAGCTATAACAATATTACTACCGACGAAAGAAGAGGGGCTCGACAAGACGATGCAACTTCGCTAAAATTATTCACTGCCACCCTCCGAAACGTTATGCAATCATCAGAATGGGGCGGTATGGGAGTGAAAATTGACGATCGACATTTAAACCATCATTGCTTGGCTGATGATAGAGTCCTCATAACACCAAGCATCAGCCAAGGGGAGCGAATGCTGACCGATTCCGACAATGCCTGCAGAAAGAGTGGTCTTCAACTAAATCTGACAAAAACCATGTTCATGAGGAACGGATGGGTTTTGAATGTTCCATTCACGCTCAACGAAACGACCATCTCCGAGTGTTTCAGTTACGCCTATCTAGGCTGTGAAACCAACATGATGGACGACCTAGGTCAACAGTGGAGCAGCAGGAAACGAGCGGCTTGGGAAAGGTTTAAGAGCATTGAGGATGCAGTGAAGAGGACAAAGAACATTCGAATCCGTGCTCACCTATTCGACTCAACAATTATCCCTGCCTTAACGTATGCATCAGAAACCTGGTCGCTACGTAAGCAGGATGATCGATCACTTGACGTTATTGAACGCGCAGTCGAAAGGTCGATGCTAGGAGTATGTTGTGTCTCACAAATGAGAAATTGATCCGAAGTTCCAACCTGTGTCAACGATCGGAGATCAGAGACGAAGTTCTACATGCCAGGATATCGAAAATAAGGTGAGCCGGACACTTGATGCGCTTCGACGACAGCCGATGGATGAGAGCCGTTACCGACTGGATTTCTCGGGGTATTAAGCGCTCAACAAGAAGACCACCGACCCGTTGGTCCGATTTCTTCACAAAAGGCATAGAAGAAAGACATGATGCTCCGCGAATTCCTAGAACGAGGAGGACCCACTGGTCTAACCCTTGCCATCATAGGAAAAAATGGAAGTGTTGCTGGTGCCCGCTCGAGTCACTCGACGAGCGACGGGACGACATGTTATGCAGGTGACAGGTGATTTATGTACATATACATATGTATATGTGTGCATATGATAAATGCATATGTAAATATATCAAATGTCATAAGTTTTGGCGCTAGAGCAATGAACACCAAGTTTCATAACTTTCGTTTCGAGCGTTTTCTTAAGACCACAGCTCAAAATTCAATATGCCTTGCAATTATTTTTGAGCTACGCATGTCAGCGCTCTGTCAAACAGGGCTGACTTATAGAGCCCGATACACTAACTAACTCTTAGTGTGGGGACTGGAGCACCCACAGAGACTAGCAAAAGACGAGAAAGGGTAACTGCCCGACTGGCGAGAACGCAAGATCGAAACACAAGTGTCGGGCCCTATAAGTCAGCCCCGTATGACAGACCACTGACATGCGTGGCTCAAAAGTGATTGCAAGGCATATTTAAACACCAAGTTTATTAACTTCAAGTAATTAAAATTGCTTAATAACACTATTGAAGTATGCGCCATCAGCCTCAATACACTTCCGCAATCTCTCAGGCAAGGAATCAGCGGTTGTCACCGGGCCAAAGAGGTTCTCCTACTGCGCGTGCAAATCGATTCGCGCCAATGGCTATGTTCATCAACTTTTGGGACCGGACCGAGCCGACTAGTGCTCGTTACCAGCCGGAGAAACGATCAACTCCTAGCGCTATTGTAAGCATCTGACTGCTGCGATCTGGCTGTGTCACGTCGACGTCGCAGCGATCTCATGCTGGTTGAAGATAACGAAAGGCTGCATGTCGCCAAATTGACAAAGAAGAAGTTTACCAAACTGGGCTGAGAGTTGCTGGATTATCCGCCGTACAGTACTGAGTTGTAGCCGCATGAATATCACCTCTTTCGGTTGCTAGAGCACTTTATGAGAAAGAGAAGTTCCGAGACATCAGTCACTTGCGTCAAGGATTGACAAGTTTCTTTGAATTCAATGATGGCGAGTTCTCTGAGAACGGTATGATTTGGTGCCTAAGAAATGATAGTAATGTGTTTAGGCTGATGGCGCAAACTTTGAATAGTGTTGTTAAGCAATTTTTATTTCTTTTTGTCAATAAATTCGATACTTTTTGCTTTGGTGCCAAAACTTAAGAAAAGGTCTAGTATTCCCACAAAGATTTATTGATCCTTTTTATCTTCAGAAATCAGCTTAGCAAAGACAGTGTTTATATCTGTATATGAACATATATATATACATATACATATATATATATATATATATACAGTATATATGTACATAGTTGTCGAAAATTATGGCAGAAGATTCTGTTGTAGTTGTTAGCGCTCGCCTCTGTTAGAGGTGAAAAGAAGGTTCAACTCCGTCAAAGGTTTAGGGTTTTGCATGTCACTCTGTATTCTTAGATCCATAGTTACAATATTACATATTTCTTTTGGAAGGTGATAAGGAAAGCTGCAGATCTCACATTTTGTGTTCTTCATAGTTTAGTCATTTCATTTGATGTGCGAACATGCTTTTAAGAATTACTCATGGCTGGAAAGCACCAACTTCAAATTTCTGAATTTTTTCGCAACGTCTGCGCGTGGGCCAACACTATTCTACGTGTTAGTTTACTCAACACATAGCATCGAAAGTAACAGCAAAAGATTCTGAGATCTTACAAGCGTTCAGTTTATAGTTTTTTTGCGCACTGTTAATTTTCATTTATAATCCATTAATGCTCTGTGAATTTCTGTAGTCTCTCTGAATATCGTGAGTTTCAGATGGGTTTTGAGTTTTTGCCAATCGTCACCGTGGTGCCATTCTTAGTTCTAGCTATTGGTGTTGACGATGTGTTTATTTTCATTCACGCCTTCCATACGACCAATGACAAGTAAGCTCTCCTAACTATAAACGATAGGGTGCACGTGCTACATTTATGAAAAGCAACTCAATTGATAGAAGTAAGCGCTGCTATCATCGTACATACAGTTTCCTCAAAGCGTGGTAAGGTTTCTTTGAGCAAGAAGTCGTTCAGGCATCCTGTGCGGGAGCGAATAGCCGAGACATTGGCTGATGCTGGTCCCTCTATATCTATTACGTCGCTCACGAATCTACTTTCTTTCTCAATAGGAATCTCCACTAATACGCCTGCCATCTATGTTAGTTTTGTATTTCTTGCATGAACTACAAAGGTTATGTCAATCCTGTAACTTGCCGTCTCCCGTCAGCAAGCTGGATCAAATCCATATATTTGTCTAAATCACTATACTTTATAAGGTAGATTGCCTGTTTTAGACGTTCTGTGTCTTCATCTCGGTGGCCGTTATCTACGACTACATCTATCAAATCTTCTTCTTTTCCGCCGTGCTGACATTGGGAGGGGAACGAGAAGCTCGCAGAGGCAATGCTTATCTGTGCTGGTTAACGGTACCTCCACCGGCAAAGGTATAAAAAGTTTGATCAGATATACCCAATAATGTAGAGTGCTGCGCAAAAAAATGCGTCAGCCAGGATTCGAACCAGATCTCACTCTTTCTGGGCTCGTGTGCTGAACCCTTGCACAAAAGACGTTCGTTTTGTACAGCACTCTACATTACTGGATATATTATAAGATCATACCTCCGCAAGAGGCGGTCAAATATGTGAATTCCAATTGATTATTGATACCCAACATCTATCAGCATATGTGAGTTCAATGCCCCTAGCGGCTGCGCTGCCAGACCGTCGACAGTTGGCTGCTGACAGATAACGTACAGTAGCGTAGAAAGAGTGTTGTGCAAAACGAGCGTCGGTCGTGCAATGGTTCAGCACACGCTCCCGGAATGAGTGAGATCTGGTTTAAATTACAGCTGACGGAAATGTTTTTGCACAGCACTCGACATTATTGGGTATATTACAAGATCATACCACCACAAGAGGCGGTCAAATTAATGAATTCCAACTGACTTTTGATCAGATAGTTTCTATAAGCTAGTTGATTTCAGCTGAGCTTCAGATCTACACAATGTTTTTCTTTGAATGCTTTCATCTTAACGCGCTATAATCATAAAGAAATGCGAACCGGAATCTGATAACTGATATATATGGAATCTGATAAAATAACGTTTATTTAGGTTGAAAAAGAAGACGAGAACTGGCTATTCCTTGGTTTGTCGTGGATGCTGAACACGATTCTGGATGCGTGGGTAGATTTCAGTCTGTCAATTTTGGAGCAAATTCATAGTGGGAGGTCAGTAGTGGTGTAAAGCTTCGCATGTGTATATCAAAACGGGTAATCACAACTCAGAAGGTCCGTGCCGCATTGTATTGACGCACTCTGTATATTGTGAGTTGGTGATCTGTTCTTATGGTTGTACCTGTACCTGTGGTCGGGGCATTGTATATGTTCTACTCTTGCATGCACCGTGTGTGCAGACATTCATATGACAGTAATATGTCAGCCGAGATAAATACCTGGCCCGTGTTGCTCTCGGTGTCACCTGGGGTTGTCACACAAAAGTACCTATTGTGCTGTAACATTAATGTATGCGCGTGCACACAAGAACATACTGTGAACGCCACGCCACACACTACACATCCACTCGACTACACAACATAGCGTACACTACTACACACTGTCACGCCGCAGCAACGACGCACAACACACCTATACTGTCCAAAGTCCTATTGAGCATATGCTATGATACTTCATACTTTGTACACATCAAAGTATTATGAAAATATTTCATACACTAGTGCACACATTGGTCTCAAAAAAATAATGTGCTTATACAATCTAGTCTCCTTAAAACTAGCTATACTTGAGTGTTGTGTGTGCGTGTCAGACTCTATTTCTCCCCTCTATACTAATCCCGTAACTCCTTCTCTTCTATGATTCAGGGACATCCTCACATACGGTGATATCCTTAGACAAATGTGATGGCTCAGCAGTATATGACTTAGATGACAACACCGAAATACTCTCATCGTGTGCTCTCACTTCTGTCTTTGCGAGTCTGTGCTGCGTGCTCCATTCAGGTTAAATGCCATTCACTATAACAACTCATTGGTGTGTGCTTAATCATTACAATAACAGCTGGGTCCGCAAGGGACAAGTGTCATGAAAATAAGTGTATCGTGTGTCACACGTGAAAGTTGGATGGTGAAGAAGTAGTGGTGAGGACCGCGTCATCTGTACGGTGGTGTGTGAGAAAGAGAGTGCGACGTGGGGAACACTCAGATCGAGGTGGAGGTGGAGTCTTTCTAGGTGGCGAACTTGAAACAAAGAAAGTGATGAACGTGGGGATCGGAAATGGACCGAAAGTGTGGGACATGGGAGTGAGCAAAACAGAGAGACCAAAGTTAGGGATCTAGAGGTATACAAGGGTGAGGAAGTGTCACAAAGCAAACGAGTCTGAGACAAGAGGGTGAAGGGGAGACTCCCTGTGAGTCAGAGCGGTGGTACATCGTTTGATATTGAAGCGGTGGAGGTCACATAAGTCGTAGGGTGGCGGCGGGGGAAAAAGTGTGTGGTGCATAGAACATGTGAATTTCCGACATGACAGAAGAAGGGGGGGGGGGGGGGAGGAAAAAAGGAAACGAACGAAGGATCAGTAACTAGGAGAGATTGGGGGCACATAGAAAGGTACAATATCGTAAGCCATAAAATAAGACAGTTTGCAAAACCCATAAAGCTGTGCAAAAAGACGAAGGGTTTTTAAGGAAGGGATAACACCAATATTGGTTGGTACTGGAGAAGGTCAGGTGGAAAATTCACAAAGTCTACTGACTTGATCAACAACAGAATTAGGATGAAAACACACCTATGTTTAGCATAAATAGTCACTGTTTTCACTAAAGTTGCACAAAATCTAACAGCGTCATCCTCACTACCATTTACATTATTACACAAAGGACAGCCTACAAGCAAGCACGTTAGGAAAGACTCAGCATAATATTTTGTGTCTTGTGCGACTGAAAATTTATGTATCGATTTTACTCTATTATCATTGTGAAGGTGTTTGACTGAGTAGCTTGCTTGTTGATTTATAACCTCTAGGCATTATCCGGGTGCAGCAACGGTCCACTGTCAGCAGTGCGTTTCGGACATAAGACCTCAGCTGAACCTCAAGACGAGATATTCATGAGAAACGATTCCAACTGCCCATTCGCACTTAGCATAATAATGATACCTTCGGATTCACATGCTATGTGTATCTGGAGATGAAAATGGGAAGCGAGAGGTGTGGAGGGCTTCATAAAAATTGAGGATGTGATGGCTTAATTTTTGACTTTACGAATCTTTCTGCTCTAACATGGACTTTCGGAACCTATTCAAAGCGTAAACAGGATGAGAGATTACTGAAAACTATTGAATGAACAGATCAGAGTATACGCGTCCACATGGAGGAAATCACGTAGGCACAAGCTGAGACTTAACGGCAAGTGCGGAACAAGCGCCGTTAGAAACTGAGTCCCATAAAATGGCGAATTCGTTAAGTTTTTAGAAAGTCGATATGATGCATAGCACTTTCCTAGAACTAGCGAAATTCACTGGACAACTCTTGTCTACCATAAATGTCTTGTGGGTTAATAACATTAGTTATCGTAGGAACATCTCACTGATCCTTATGCTGGTTCACATTTTGTCCTAAATAGCAGTCATGTATTTACATATACACAATTCATAAACGTCATTTTCTGTTTTCGAACACACTCGTTGCTGAATCTCTTTTCTTCTAGGAGTGATGCTGGTCTACTGGACCGCTGATGATACATGGTGTGATGCGTATAAAAGTGGGACTGTCGTCGGAAAAGCTTTTTCTTGATGACTCTCCTCTGCTCGAGCTCGTAAGAATTCAGACGGACATCATCTTCAAGGAAGGCGGACAGGTTTTTTAGTTATGTTCACTTTGGAGAGGGTCTTCAGGTCTTCAATCAACATCCATAATGAAAAGAATTCCAAACAAAATTCTCTTTCTCGTTTTTGGAGCAGCAGCATGTTCTCACCGTCTTTTCTGTGCCATATCGGAAGTTTCCGGTTCATTTCCTACTAGTACATCTTATAATAAGTTGCTGAAGAATTAGTCAGTAAAATCAATGAGAGCACTATCACATGGTTTGTTGATTTATCGCAAGTGATAATTTATAAAGGTACTCACTTAGGTAGCCGTATTTGTGAACAACCCGAGCGATATGCACTTACCAAATTCAGTGCCTGAGATTATGCGGATTCTGCGACGATTCGAGACGGCTAACAACAGTGTTGGTGCGGCGAGCACACAAATGTGGCTTCTACCCTATCTCCCATATGTTGGAGAAAAGGTGAGCCAATACATTTTCGTAGTTTTGGAATAATAATCGCTCGAAACACTTGCTATTTATAGGCTTCTTGGTCTATCTTTACTGATCATGCAGTGAACCAGCTAATTTTAGAATGACTGTCTTCACTTTTTACCTTAGATAACAAATTTGACACACTCGTGAAGACGTGCATTCTATGCAGTCTCCAGGCGTGGTGGCATGAGCCTTGCAAACGTCAGTTTTTCTTTCGCGGTTTTATTTTGGAGCACGTAACCTTCTCACATCTGATGATCATTATTTTGAGGCAACATGTCATGTTGTCTGTTAAGGACATTTATACGGCCTGATACCCGTGTTTCCGCCTTGGCAGCCTCGTCAGTCGGGCAGGCCCTACGGGATCAGCAAATCGCTAGCAGACTTATATGAGATGTTCACAGGACTGAATTCTTGCATATGTGTGGTATCAAAAGTTATTGTGTGGGATAGCAGTTCAGTCACTTTTGAAGATGTCGCATCTGCATGATACATCTTTTAGAAAATTGATTTACGGGTAGCGCTCATCTATTATTTGATTTATGTACTGATTATTCAAAAGCCTTCATCAAATACTACTGATGCAGTTCTTATTGTTCTAATAAATATAGATTCAAATAGAGCCCGAACATGGCCAGAATTGGGAACGACGAGGAATTTGTTGATGTAATTGATAGTTTTGGCACTTTAGCATGTTCGTGCATTAGAGAATTCCCTTTTCCGAGCGTCGTCCTAAGACAGCTTACTCGGGGCGGGTTTGCCGAAAAATGTAATGAGGAGACATGCATGGTGAAACCGTTCCCATGATTACAGAGTTTACTGAGACTTCACTTTATAATTTGGAAATCATTGAACTCTGCAAACAGTAATGCATTTCCTAAAGGTTTTCCTCCTAAACTTTCTTTAGTCAGACGGAGCAGAATCTTCAAAGCTCGAGTACCTTTCGAACATTTTCCTCAAACGGTGCAGCTTTTTATTGATCTTAACTCCGTCAACAGTGCATGGTGTTGGCTCTATTATATACGAAAATGCTCATTTTTATGATGCAGTTGAATGATGGTTAGCTAAGAAAATTCCTTTGCTACAATGTTTTGGTCTATTCGTGATATAATACAATGAGTATAGGTGTGGGTAAACCTATAAAGTATTATTTCGGTGGTCAAACCAATATAGTGATTCAATATACGCGAATGAAACTGCCACAAACAGCATCAATCGGATAGTGCCGGAGCCCTTCCCTATGCGCTGGTTCAAAACTGTTGCGTACACCTGATTTTCGTTTTCATACACTGATATTCGAACTCAAAGTCAGAGTTGAGGGGGAAGTAGAACTACTGGCCTTGAAAAACTGCGCCGCATTACATCTCACAGCCGAAATGATATTAACATTCAAACTTCTATTTGAGCCGTCATCACAGTGTTTTTCACTGGGCGGATCAAAGTACTGCCAGCGTTCAAGTCGTTTTTTGTCTTCTTGTTGAACGGCGTAGAATACTGGTTGGTCGGGTTCTTTTTATAATTTCGTGGATAGCCTTGCTATGGCGTTTCATAGGGCGTTGTTGCTGTCTTCCGGAGAGAGGTGGGGATGGAGCTCGGCTCCACACGCGCCGCGACGATCTTCACAATCACTCGGCCCACGGCGCCTCCCACTTGACATCTAAAATACAAGTAGTATTCTGTAACACATTCAACTTCTGTAGTTTTTGCAGGAACATGGTTCTATCGACTTTCAAGTATCGCTATTTGCCGAATTCTTTAAACTGCAAGAGTACAGACGATGGAGTCATTACGTGAATCTTGGCGATCATAGGTACGTCGTCAATATTGATACTACCACTATTCGGCGTGTGAAGCGCAGTACTTAGATGTACCCTGAAATGAGCAGTAGCTAGATCGATCCTAAAATGCAGTACCAACAGCCCTTCGATCTTTCCGAGATCGATGAAATAGTATCAGACATTGTCTGAAAAGTAGCAGCAGCACCAACTTAGTGCAACCGTTAGAACTATCGTAAAAGTAACTTTATAGGCGCGAATAAGCATTCAATCACACATACAGTGACCGATAATACCTAATGAGCGACGAGCGCATTCCTTCAGGATCAATCGCAGCGAAAAAAACTTCGTCACTCTTTTTTGTTTAAACCTGCAAGATGATCGGTGTAGATGATGGATTTATACATCAATGCACTATTCCTCGTGCGTGTTCCTGTACACCTTACAGCGCATCGGCTCTTTTTTCACGGAGTGCCAACAATTTACACCAGTACGTTTTTACTAGTAGCTTAGAACGAGTAATGTCATATGCGCAAATCTAATAGACGGGTTTACAAAAACGTTTGATAGGCACGAAATCTATATGCAAAGTGATTTTTCTAGTGACTGCCCTTGCTTGAGCGCGCCCAGCATGCCCGTGCAGAAATTTATCTTCTCGACCGGATTTCATGATGCTGTCACCTGGACGGAGCGGTCTCAAATCTTCTGG